>JANIJG010015339.1:119766-146662 GCA_024611175.1 Megaceryle torquata | reverse complement strand
CCCCGCGCTAAGTACTCGTCTGCAAGATTTGAGTCTCATTAGCCTGCAAAATTGCGTTGCTCCCAATGACTTTCTAAGTAGAAATGAAAAAAATGTCTATTAAAAAGAGAAGGTAATGTCGGCGATGAATAAAACGCCTTCTTGATGGGTTCGTCCCAGCTGTTTACGTTTACCTGCGCGGATGCGGAGGCAGGGGGACAGGTTTACCGAGGTGGTTTGGGAGGGGTGAAACTACAAGCGAAGTTTGACGGAGCTCCGCACACGCAGCCGCGGCTGGGACCGCTCGGTGGAGAAGGCGGCAGCGGCCGGGAGAGGCGGGGGGGGCAGCGGCCGGGCAGGGCGGTGCCGCCCCCGCCCTGCCATGGCGCTGCTCGCCGCGGAGCTCCGCCGGGGGCCGTGTTGTCGCCTCCTGCGGGCCGCCCTCCTGGGTGCGGTGAGAGCCGCGGCGGGGCAGCTGGAGGGGGAACCGAAAAGTTGGCGGCGATAGAGGCGGTGCGCGGGCCGCGTGTCGCCGCGGGCGCGGTTGTTACGCGAAGGCGGGGGGCGGAGCGGGGCCGGGCGGAGCGGGACAGCGCGGCAAGGCGAGGGGCGGGCGAGAATAAATGCATTAAAGGGAGGGGAGGGAGAGAAAAAAAAAAAGGCAGGCGGGAAGGGGTGGGCTCTGCGGGGTGCGCCGCCCCCGCGCTGGCTCGGCACCGAGCGGAGCGCCAGGATGGGGCGCCCGGCGGGGGACAGCGGGTGGAGGAGGCAGCCCCGCCGGCGGGCGGCGGCCGTGGGCAGCGGCGCGGCGGCAGGTACGCGGGGCCGCGGTCGGTGCGCGGCGGCGCTGCCGAGCGGAGCGAGCGGCCGCCTTGGGAGCCGGCGCTGGCCGGAGAGGGGGGAGCTGAAGCGGAGCTGCTGGGCTTTTTCCCGGTCAGATTGCCCCGGGGCGTTTAGGGTGAGTTTGGCCCGGCGCTGGGCCGAGCCGGCCCGGCCCCGGGGGCTCGGCACTGCTGGCGGGGCGGCGGCGCGGGCGTCCAGCGAGGCGTGATTTACGGGCTCCCCGGCAGGAGCCGGGCGCTGGGAGGCAGAGGGAGCTGTGTTTCAAGCTCCCCATCAATTATGGATGGAAACAAATAGTAGAGTCGGTTCTGAATTATCCCCGTGCTGAGGCAGGGATAGCTCTGCTCTGTCCTCCTCGCCTCCTGGTGAAAACAATGCTCTGCTCAGGTATAGAGCAGAGAAACTTTTTAGTGTTTTTATCGGTGGGGGGAGTGGGAGGGGACGTTTCAGCACTGCAGAAACCGATACGACAGCTTTCAGACAGTAATTAGAAAGGGTTTAAAGCCTTCTTTATTATTTATAAGCGCTGGATGGAAATTAAAGGTCACACAGATATTTCTAGGTGGCTATTATGCCTGTGTTCTAAAGGGTTGTGGGGTTGCTGTGTCGGGTTTTTTATGATTGTTATCGTGGTTTATCTTGTGAGTTGAAAAAAGCAATTGAGTATGCTTCAGGTTGATGTGTTGAAAATGTTGTAGTTCCAGTGGATATCCCACTTGTTTGCACGACTATATCTAGTCTTAAACTAGTGGGGTTTTGCCAATCTTTTGAGTCCTTTCTTTCGTCTGGTCAGGATTATGCCTATATCACAGGTGGTGTTAGCCTGTGAGTAATCTGAGCAAAATTCATCCCTAAATGTGTAAAGTCATTTGTATTTACGTGTGTGTCTGGCTTAGAATACATTTGCTTTTGAGCATAGGAGCAGCAATGATGGTTCATAATGCTCACATATGTGGCACTTGCTGTACAGATGGTATTGTAGCTTATCCATGTACACACACACACATGCTTCACACATAATGTGCAGGAATTACAGCAAACTTCCTCCAAAATGCTGTTCAGCGCTCTGTAAATGCGTGGCATTTTTTTTCCCTGGTTATTTTCTTTGGGAAGACACATGCATCTTTATCGGCATACTTTTATGTTCCAAGTTATTAATATTTCCTTAATACTGCTTATTAATTCATTTAAATACTATTTGAAGGAACAGCTTTACACTGTCTTAGAGGCTTTTACTGCTCGTCTATTGCTCTCACATACAAATACTTTCACAGAGAATTTTCTGAGGTTCTCTCCTTTTCCCAAGTCTAACAGGAAGCTCATTGTAAAGCTTTGCAATCACTTTTGTGGCAGAAGAGAATAGATGTTTTTCCTGCTTTATTCACTCTAAATATTCCTTGCACCTCTAAAGTCTACTTAAGTTACTGTTCAGTAAATTAAGCTGTACGTAATCTTGTTTAATGTAGTAAGTGACAGGCATATTTTGTTATGTTGGCAGATACTGTATAAACATTTACTCTGGCTTAAATAAATACAAATTGCCATTCAAGTGCTTTGATTTATTTTTTATATAATCATGAACTTTAACACTTCTTATATTAAATAATATAAAACTCAATTCTTTAAAAAACAGGAAGAAAAAGTTTGTAGTTAGAATTTATTGGCATTCTGAATTATCTAGCTCAGATTTGTTTTCAAAGGGACAGCCAAAAAAAGTATAACCCAGAGGTTCTAAATCAGTTTATTTAACCGGCTTCTCACTTTCATCTACACCTTTAGTTACACTGAACAGCCACCTTCCTCATATCCTGCCATCTGTCACTACCTGTTCTCATTTATGGTGGAGACACAACAAAGATAACATCATTTTCTAAACGTGCTGTGTGTGATGCAGGAGTGTGTGCCAGGAATACAGTGATGGCCCTGTCAAAGCTCTACAAACCAGCTGTATGACTGCGGGTTTTTTCCCCCCTAGCCTCTCGTGCCCTTTCAGCTGGACCATCAGAATGTTTCTACCTCTTTTGTGGCTGATCTGAGCCAGCTATTAGACATGAAGCTTTAGCTTTTGGAGCTGCCATAACTTTGATGTAGACTTATGAAGAGTACACATTTAGATAGCATGCTTAATTACATATTAACACTGACTAAATTGGTCCCCGATCTGATCGGTTCTGTCATACAATTTTCTTTCTATGACATGAGATATGTGAAAGTAAACATGCTTCAGAGTGTATATTAAGAAATTATAATAACATATCTTCTGGTCTTAGTACAGTTGTTCAAACACAGATTGCAGCTCTTGATTTCTGTGGGTTTTAAATTCCTTTAAAAACGTCATTGCACTTAACGCACGATTCAGCAGCCCTTGAAGTCAGGTGAAGCCCAGTTAACTGGACAGAAGCTGTGTAGAAATGTTGAAATGCTTTGGTTGAGCTTCCTTCTGCAAACAGAAATTTGAAATGTGAAGTCAAGTGGAGACCATATGTGAATATGGTCAGTTCTCATCAAGTGTCATCCAGGTGATCTGACAGAGACTGTTCCGGTTCTAGTCTGTCTTTGCCTTACAAAGGAAACAGTTACATCAACAGCCTCTGTGATCATAAAAGCTTAAGCTGAGCTTACTTATGTTGCAGTCTCTGGTATTTTTTTGAGGAGTACACCGTGTTTGTTTATCGAACAGAGGAGATGGAGGTTGATTACATACTTGTGTGTTAAACATCTAATTCCAGTTTGGGAGGGGAAAAAAAAATCAGATGCCTTTCCATTGGATAAAGTAATAATTTGCTCCGTAAGTAATTAAGTAAAGATAGAAAACACATTACTTGCATTGGGTAGTACAAGTTATTTTCAGTCTTGGAAGTTCTGTGTGTAATTAAGAGTTCAGATGTTGATTTTGTCAAAACTGCTGTTGGAACAGATGATCTCTTTTCTTAAGCATCAGATAAGCTACTGCAGTTACCGTTAAAATCCATCTAAGCGATTTTATTAAGTTGTTACTTGTGCTGTGAATAGCTGCCAGCCTTGAGTTCAAAAGAAAGTAGGTTCTGATTTGTTACCATGTCACATGGAAGAGGTGTGCAATGAAAATAGTATTACTGCCCTTCCGATGCTGTTTTCTGGGGCTCTTGTGTGTTGCCCGCTGTAGCCCACTTTCCCTCATCATAGCTTGACAGTAGTTACAGTAGAGCTAATATCACAAGTTGATTCAGTTTATTGAAACAGGAAGACTGTTGAATTGACCCAATTTCAAATTCAAATGTTTGTGTTAACCACAGAGATCAAGTCTGTAGTGCACATATATGAGTAGTGTTTATTTCCGTAACTTTTCTATTCCATTCGGCTTTTGTTAACTAACCCAGATTAGCATTTTAACAACCCTGAAGTGAACTTCTGCCATTCTCCCTGCTTGGACACTGTGTGTAGACCATCCATCATCCTGTCCTTGGCCACAACAGACTACTGGCTCCATAACCATTTGGAGCTACACAGAACCCATCCGACTGTGAACAGCACAGCTGGCTACAGCAATTTTTTCTTCCACACCACTGGCAGCATTGTCTGGCTATGGTAACTAAAGTTAACATCCAGAACATGAAGTTTCTTTAGTTTTGGCCCCCCTGCCCAGCCCTGCCTCAGCTCAGTGGGCACACCTGCAGAATGGCTACAAAATGGCTGCGAGCAGGGAGACAACTGCAGGACTCTTTCTTTTCAAGACTCCAGTTTGGAGACAGCAACCTGTTGTTTGGAGTGGGATTACATTAACCCCGCACTTAGGAGAGGGAGCTTGCTAGCTGAGTACCACGCTCTTTGAATTTGCAGAGCGGGGTGTGCTTTGAAAGCAGTCAGCTAAAGAAGCAGGACTTGCTGCTTTAACTTTGCCACGCAAACTGCCAAAGAGCACAGAGAAATGGAGAATTTCGGCTGTGTATTTCACACATTCTTGTAGAAGCCTTTTTAGTTCCACAACGGAAACCATGTGATTTCACAGGATCTGTGCCCAGACTCTAATAGTTGCTACAGATGCTTTCCTTGGTTTTTTCAGCTGATCTCTGAATGCAATAGGAAAGAAGTTGCTCCAGGATGTATTGTTTTAATTCTGATGTATACTGTGAATGGCAGGTAAGCAGCAGGTGAATGTACTTGTGGCTCTGTGCTTATTTTACTTTTTGGGATTTTTGCATTATTTAAATAAATTGGCCTAGCCTGGCTGTCAGTCATGTGTGAGCCCCAGCCTTCCTGCTAGAAGAGAACCCTGCTTTCAAGAGCAAAGGAGGTCAAGAGGTGTTACCAGGCAGGGAGGGGCTGAGTGGAAATGGAGGAGCAAAGAAATGGTGGTGAAGGAGGAGGAGGAGCAAGGAGCTCAAGCAAGCGAGTGACATTTGTTCTGTCCAGAATGGTTACAAACCTTGTAAATGAAATCAGTCCCTGGACAGCTTTGATTTATATTCTCACACAGCAGATTGGCCTTGGTCTGCCTGACCTTGGTAACGTTACAGAGGTCGTATTTGCACACAGATACTCCTCTTGCAGAAAGGTTTCTTGTTGCTGTTGCAGTGGTTGGTTGGTTGTTTTGTTGTTTTGTTTGGTTTTGTTGGTTTTGGGTTTTTTAACTGTTGCATCTGAGAACCAAATTGCAGCCCAGATTTCTAACTCGATAGACACTGGATAAACACAATAAAAAGGATGAATCCCGTTCCCCACAGTGAATGGTTTAAGGGAAGAGATAGCAGATGGGTACAGTCAGGCAGTGGCCTCCAGAAGCAGGAGAGCTGTGTTGGCCTGCATAATCAGCAGCCGTGTTAGCGCACAGGCTGCCTAAACATAGCGGAGCTGTGTGTGCTGGGGAAAGGGGCACATGCCTGTAGGCATCGGAGGTAAAGGAGAGCTTTGAAGAGGCCTTGGGATGAGAATGAGAAGTTAATTGGCAGATGCGTGCTGGGGGGCTCTTCAAGTGTGTGAGGGACAACAGGGAAGCAAACACAGAGGTGCTTGTCTGGAAAGGTAATGAGTGAGCAGCGGGGACCAGCATCACAGGCTGGTTACCCACCAGATGCGGCAATGAAACATCAGAAGAGATGAGAGATGATCAGCTGGTCACTCAGCTCAGCTATTACTGCAATAATAGGCTCTTCTTAACGTGAGCCACATAGTTCATCTCTCTTATGCCATATGGACAGCAGGGTCTCCGCTTTCCCAAGAAGCAGTAAGGTAGCAGCACATACCTCCATTGGGTAGGACCTTCCTCAGAGCCTTACTGTGGCATGTAACAAAAGGTGTTTCCCTCAAGTGCTGCTGCAGTGCTTCCCAGACATGTTTAAGGGTGCCGGTGGTGTACAGGGACTGCAGCAACTACAGCACCAGCAGAAAGTGTTGCTGCTATTTCTGTGTACGTCTATCACGACAGATGCACTTTGAGGTCAAAAGAAAATTCTCACACTTGTATTTCAAGCCCTTGTTTATATATCCCTCCACTTGGGTACCCTCCTCCCGTGTTGTATGAACACTTACATGTCCTATTGGGTTGTGTAACCAGGTTTGGAGACTACAGAGAAGAAAAATGTGTATTTAACTTAACAAAAGCGTCACTGTATAGTTAAGGGTACAGTATTAAAATTTGAAATGGTGTTTGAATGTAGCCTAGTGTTAGTGAGGGAGCTGTGACTCTTGCCTGTTAGGATAATGGTAGTTAAAACCAAGAAAGGGCTGTAAGCAATCTGCATGTTCCCTGAGTAGTGTGGCACCCAGGCGTTAAATATGAGGTACTGCCTGGTCGGTTAGGGAGGCTTAGTGCCCTGTGGAAGCAACTTGAATCAACCAAGCTGCATGGCAGGAGAAGGCCTTCTGGCTTTGCAACAGTTGTCTGAGCCAGCGTTGGCACCCCTTGCAAATATAGCTCTTTTGTGTATAGCCACCTGGAGACAAGTGCTGAAGAGAAGGGTAAGGATAACAGAGGAAAAGCAGTGGTGTGAAAGCTGTCAACAGTGTGTGAACAATGTCCCCAGGTGTCTCATGAAAGGGGTAATAAGGGGGGGGGAGTAATCTTGCAGAGCTGAATGGTTTCTTTCATTTGCAAACTTCTGCTCTCCGTGGCAGTTTCTTTAACCCAGCACGTGTTTATCAAAGATTAACACTGAAAAGCCAGTAATTTGTTTTTGCTCAGTAAATCATATTTTCTTCATAACATAAATGCTGTGTGGATATTTTTAGCATTATGTAGGTTTTCTCCTTAATGATAACCTCGGACAAAGATAATCAAATCCCATGCTATGGGGATTAATCTGATTCCCTGCAAGGGGTATGGATAGAATTTTTTTTTCTCTTGTGTACAGTGGTACACAGGTTTTACTGTGAGAGTGGATTATGGCTTTCCTTCCCCTAAAGCATCAGGTTTTCAACCTCGCCAAAGATGTAACAAGCACCACTCATGATTGAACAGTGGTCTATATGGCAAACTATGCCAACATAAACCTAAATGTATTTGTTGCAGCTGTAGAGGAAAAATAGACCTGCAGCCATACAAAGTGTGTGGGCCAGATATGATTATTTAGTCACATTCTTACGCTGGCCCAGTGTTGCTAGTGATAACATAAGGATTTAGGGAAACACTGCAATTGTATTGGGGATCTCGGGGGGTCAGTAGGGAGGGAAGAATGGAACAGGCTGTAATGTAAAGTTTTAAAGCGCTAAGTCTTATCCCCTGTTTTGCCACAGATTTCCTTGTAACCTTGATTCAAACACTTGCAAGTCCATATGTTACTGATTTGAAGTTTCTTATTTTTAATTTTAAAGGACTGACCAGTGGCTTCTCTGTGGCTCGCTAGTCAAATGCCAGTGTGATGAAAATACTGCCCTTCCTTACAGGGTGAATGTTATCATGGGGTGATTCAGCCCAAGTAAAAGACAGGTGAGAGGGAGATCTGGTGCCTAACATGTCTGTGTCCTGTTCCAGACAACTGCTGAGTGTGGGCTCTGCAGATTGCATTTGGTCTGTGAAAAGTGGGCAGTTCTGTGATGCAGAGAATTCCCCAAACTGATGTGATGCAGGAAATGGAAATGCCCAAGCTCGGGACCCAGAACAGGATAGCCATGACTGTGCATTGCACCAATCCTGCCTCCAACCCCATACTGGTAACAGTATGGGCATAATTTACTTAACTGGGTTTGTATCAGTTTAATAACTTCATCAGACTGTAGGGCAAAGAATTGGCTAGATCAAATCCTGCACTAATACATCTGGTTTTTTAAATAAATAGAAAATTTTCATTGCTACCCCTCTGCGTTTTTGATAAGCCAGGTGCTCCCAGAAGACTCTCGACACAGGCACCTCTCAAGACGCATCTCTGCCCCTCCAATTGTCCCCAGGGTCTCAACAGCATGAGCAGCAATGTTCCCCTCTTTCCCCTGTGAATATGTATATACATACATTTACAAATACACACTACAAAGACTATAAAAGCAGCAAATGTAATAATGTGATCCAACTGTTCAGTGCTAGGCTAGGAAGAAGTGTTTTTCTACCATTATGTGAAAATTTAGCGTGACTGGAACAGAGTCTGCATTTGATTAGGCAATTTAAGAAATGTAAGAGACTTCATACTGTAGGGCAGTGCTGCAAAACAATTGCTCGGAACATGTTCTAAAATTGGTTTGCCTTCACCAGATTTCCATGTGTTTCTGCACGGCATCTCAAATGAAAATATGAGCAGTCCCATGGCAAGTGACTACATTTTGGCATTATGGTAAATAAGTACAGCAAACAATTATTCCAAATTCTGAATAGCCTTTGAGACAAAAAAAGGACAAATAAAGACAAAAAACAAACAGAAAAATAACTCACCACAAAACTCTCTCTCTATTTGCTTTCTAGTCTGGGAAAGACATTTCATAACACATCCTTTCACTGGTGTAGTTAATCTTTAATGCTTAACAAGATAATAGTAATCATTAACTTTGAGCTCAGGCTTCCTTCTGGTTTTCATGCCTGCATTTTGTACATGTAATTGATTGTGCCCAGAAAAGTGGCGGAGCATGTGCTTTGCATATACAAATAGTAACTGGGTGGCCAGCTACCAGGCTTGTCCATGCAGAAAAACCCAAGACTAGTTAAAAACACATTGTTCCCTGCTCTCTGGAGGTAGTATTCCTGTGGGCAAGGCTGGCTGACTGTTCCAGCTCTGAAAATGCAATACTGATAATACCAACACCGTGCTTAAGATGCTTTGATGGGTTGGGTTCTTGCCAGTTGATAAGTCTTCTCCTGTGTCTCACCTCAGGTTTTCCAGTAGCCATTTGCTTGCTTTTTGAAGTGAGAGCAGTAGCATGCAGCAGCAACTCAAGCCAGCAAGCCCCATGCTACAGCAAGGCATAGCGCTAGGATGCCAGAGAGATGTTTATAGTGGAGGGGAGCAGTGAGTGTGAAGAAGCAATGCTTTTTGGAGTGAGCTTGGCAGCAATGTTGTTTGGGGCACAGCCTGTTGAATAGCAGTTATGTCCTCTCCACAGTGCAAATACCTTTTTTTTTTCTTCACCTGTTCTGCTTGTTGGGGCATATTCTTTTCCCCAAACCTCTCTTCCATTTCAAAATACCACATTCACTTCATCGTGTAGGCAAACCCTGACCTCCTGGGCTCCAGACAGGTCTAAAATGAGTAGCACCTATCTGGGGGATCAGTGCTGGACCGCTGCTCAAGGTGAAGGCTGTTTTCTCCACTTCTGGGAGATAGCAGGGCTCGCAGACAGGAGACCTAGGGGTGCTGCCAGCAACTTGCTCTGGCGTCAGCTGGGCTTGTGCAAGTTGTGTCTGAGACCTTCATTATGTCCTCACCTGCAAATACTGGTTTCTACCTGTCCCAGAGCTGCCTTATCAGATGATGCCTAATCATGCTGAAATGAGTGGCAGTTTTGCTATGTAAATCATGTCCTTTAGGTTTGCAGAAAGTATACTTACTGATGGTGCTCACCCACTTTTGTAGCTGACCCTCCTAGAGAGAAGAAAAGGTAGTACTTTGGTCTAGGTTGTGGGCTTTCATTTGGGGCCAAGGGGAGCAGTTTGGCCATTTCCAGATGTACACCCAAGCCTGTATGTACTACCGTAAGTAATCGGGTCTTTCCCATTGTGGTTTGAGTGTTCCCTCTAGTTTTCAGGATAAAAGTATTTCATATGAAAAGCAGCAGACACCTCTGACCCAGCTGTGAGCTGGAGGCTCTCAGGAGTTCACTCTGCCGAGCCACAGCTGCTCTCCCCAGCAGGGTGGCATCACTTTCCTTGGGTTGGGGTCAGCGCAGGGGTAGGAGCTCGTGCTACCAGCACTGCCCATGGCCAGGAATTAATGGAAGATCAGTACTGAGAGTATAGAACAAACCCTGAACATCACCATTCTGACATTTTCTGTACCAGTCCTTGGACACTTTCACAAGTACATTTAGCATTTCCTAGGGCAGTTGCAGTTAGGCACAAGCAGTTTGAATTAATAAAATGCAGGCCTGCTAACATGGTGAATCCAGAGCACAGCTGAAGTTGAAGTACCTTGTGCTTCATCACTGATAGCTCAATCCTGCCAGATGTTCAAGGGGGGCATGTCCTGCGGGAGCTTTGTAAAACAGAACAGATTTGACCATAGATGTGATCTGAAATCAAAGGTTGGTTTCAGCTGGAGGACTTTTGATTCACCCTGGTAAGGGAAGGGAGTTAACATTCACTCTCAAAAATTAACTTAAAATAAAGATAATTGAAGCAATCACTTATAGTTTTCTCAGCATTTTATTTCCTTTCCTGCTGAAACTACCTTGTGTTAAAGAAAATTTTTGATCACAGGAGAATTTAGCCCTCAAAGGGCATCTAATCAACCACTAAACACTTGCATCATTAAAAATCACCCTAGCCATTTTGCAAGTGTTCTGTCAGCTTGTTCTAGAGCAAGAGGGGTGCGCTTTTCTGTGACGTTAAAAGCCTGCAAACAAGTGAAGTGTAACTAGCAATGCCATAAGCCAATTAAGATGAAAGCTGTGATACTCAGTGGTAGGGTTTCATCACTTCAATATTAAACTATCTTTTTTTTACTTAGGCATAGATCAAGAGGTGTTAATGCAGAATCCTTAAAAGAAGTCAAGTATTATCTTAAAAATAACAGACCTCTTATTTGCACTTTCATGCTCAATTGATATCCCAGCTCCAAATATCTTACATTTTTTCTTCAGAGCTACAGATTTGTTGTTATAGAAAGTAAGGATGGATGCATACAGCAAGTTTAAATTTGAGTCTACTTTTATAGGGCAGAAGCAGTTTTTCTTATTTATTTGTACTAAATCATGCTGTAAGTTTCTAAAGGAGGCTGGAAGATTTAAGTACAATTATTTTATTATAACCACAAATATTTTCCTGTGTTATTTGATAATTAGCTGAAAACAGCATGTCACCAACGTCCATAATATGGATTTATCATGTCGCAGAGAATCTCTGAGATTCGAATGTACAGTAAAACCCCTGTGTCAGTGCACTGCCTTCTGGAACTTTACTGAAGTCAGACTTCATTAGAAGAAACACATTTATACTGGAATGTCATTTAGGGGGGAAGGGGGGGGAGAATAAGAAGAAAATTGCCCTTGCATTGATGCTGGCTGTTGTACCCTTGTTTTGGGAGGACTTATGACACTGTAAAGCAGTTGCATCATTGGACAAACCTATGTATAGATAGGACCTAAAACAGGACTCTAATCCCCTGCTTTTCATGTAATAGATACTGATAGCGATTTCTAAGGCAAATGTTGCATTCTATGTGGAATTCTTTCTGACTTAGAAGCAAATAACTCATACCCATTTCATGTGTGAGACAGGGAAAAAAAGGACAAAAAAAAAATAGAGATAGGATAAAGAATTGTTTGCTCCCCTTCTGGAGTTCAAGCCACCAGCCTAGTGTTATATTTTGGCTTGGGTAATAGAAAAAAAATGCTGTATTTTCATGGTTTGTTTACCAAAACACATGTTGGCCTGGTTCTCACAGTGTGTGACTCTGCTCTAGAGTTGTTATATTCTGTGCAAGGCAGGGGTAAGGTGCTATTCTGAGTGAATATTCTGGTGCATCCGTGGTTGCCAATGCATATGCATTTCTGTAACAAGTCTAGGGCACCACTGAAGGCAGCCTGTACCACCTTCATGTATTTTTTTCTAAAAGTTTTATCTTCTGAAAAGATTTACCTGCTTGACAAATCAAAATTCAGCAACATTCTACCTTTCTGTATTATGCAGTAGTGAAGCACAGCTCCAGCCCCTGCACCAACACTTTACTGGCAAGCTCTTCTCTCTGCAGCTGGCTCACTGAGTTAAAACTTCTCCTACCACTGTAGTGGTTACCAACAGCAAGTAATCTCATGTGCAAGTCCTTAGCCCCTTACATAGTCACTGCCAACAGTCTTTTAACTTCATAAAGCCCAGAATTTGAACCATACCCTTTTCAACTAGTGTTTTTCAACCTGCTGTTAGTGGACCAGTAGTAGTTTGTACATTAGAAGACAGTCCCTAAGGCCATACTAAACATTTGTAACCTTTTTACATTAGTCCTTTGCATCCAAAGAAAGGGGACGTGGAGGGTGCTACACACAAGTTCCCATTTGGAGACTAACATAACTTTTATTTGGTTGCAAGTGAAATATCTGATTTGCTCTAGCCTGGCCAGCAGATCTTGGTTAAAGAGCTTTGAAGCCTGGGTTTGGCCAACTGCTTACTGCCTTGAAGCCACTGTCCAAGGATGCGCTGTGACCCTAACTGGGGGGGTTGTCTCAAGGGCTGAGATTAGTAGAAATGGCTCGGTGTTGCACAGGATCTGCTTTGGTCACCATCAGAAAGAGAAGCTGCAGTCTCAGCTCTGTGCCCCAACAAACTTGTTGAGCATCTGTGAACAACCATCAGTAAAGGATTTTTTTCTTTCAACTTCTGTCGTATTATTTGAGTAGTCCCATTCTCAAAATTTCAGAAGATACCATGTCAGAAATGCCCTATTTAGTGCATTTGCACTAATTAGTGCCCTCTGGCTTGCTGGAAGGAACAGAGGACAACAGGGATTGCCTGATCTGTTGAAGTCCTGTCACTTGAGATTGTGGGACACCACATCACATAAATTGACTAAGCTCGGCATATTACTAATCATTTCTGCCTGTCTCCCCTCAACTTCATGGTTAACACATAGCTCCAAGGGCAGAGGAGATCCTTGATGTCACCTAACAGCCTGACTGTGCCCTGTGTCTGGTGGAGAGCAAAGACAGTTTAGTCTTCTACACCTTTTCACATTGTCTGTTTTTCAACTTTTGTTATTGCAACCCATTTCTCCTTTGCCTCACCAAACTCTACAAGTGAACTTTTAGAGTATATCTTTCATTTTGACCTACCTTGAACTTCAGCCTAGATTTGCCATACCATGCTCCTGTCTGTGCTTAGCATTTTGAGAAGCATTTATTGTGTTAAAGGAAATGTTTAAAATTTGGGGGGTTTTTAGCAAATAGAAGATATTGCATCAGTCTGATTTGAAGCTATTTTGTGTTGCTTCACTCCAGCTGGCTGAATGCCCTTTCCCTTCCCCCCTCTTCTTTTACGTGGCAGCAGACAGAAAGGTGATTGATGGAGCGTCACTGGTGCGTTGTCAAAGGCTGGAGTAGATTAATGGACAAGAAACACCAGCCTGTTCCCCTTCATGTGTGATTGTTTGAAGGAGGGCTAATATATTAACAGAAATTATATGCTGCTTCCCTGGATTCCCTCAATTGGGAATTGAAGGATTGGATTCATATCTGAGATTGAAAGGTGCCAGCCACAAAGAGCCAGTTTATTACTTGGGACAACTGCCTGCCTTCCACATGACCAACAATACTTGTCCTGAGGCTTGTTTAAGTCGGGCTGCTCCTCTTTTTACTGATACGGCACCAGTTACTGTTTATACCTCTATTTCTTTGCATTTGTAGACACAGCTGGTTACAGCATAGACCAAGCAGCCAGAAGATCTCTGATCTGTTAGTAGCTTTTCCACCTGAGTGACACTGGCCAATTGCCAATACTGAAAGGAATGACCACATATGACCCCGAGCAGCTCAAATTCTTTGAAAAGGCTTTTTTGGTGGTTGGACTCGTCACAAATTCAGCCTTGATCTGTGCCTTAATTCCCCATCTGTGGAACAGGGATAGCAATATTGGTAATTTCCAAACTGGCACCTGCCATAAATTGTTTCTGAGCAGAAATGCTAGGAATGCAATTTATGAGATAAATTAATCAAAGACTGGATTGAATCTTGGCTGGGGAAAAATAATGGGACCCTGAGTATGATTGGTTTGTGCATTTTCTTGAAGGTAGACTTTGTCAGCATTTCATAATTGGCTATTCTGGTCCAAACAAATACTTTAGCATTGTTATTTGTAGTCATCAGTAGTGGCCTTCTGTAAAAGGTTTGAATGTGGCAGGAGTTACGTCTTTCACACCAGCCTATCTGTATCTACCAGAAGCATACACCTAGTTGTCATAAGCCCCTGTTCCAAGGGCTAGATGGAACCCATTTTTCTGATTATCCAGGGAACAGCTGTTCTTCCAAGCTTATTCTCTTTTCAGTGTTTCTGGTCTCAAGTCTATGTCCAACAAGCTAAAAGGTGCATTTAAATGCCTCTTAAAGCAGGTGCATTTTCTTTTCATGTTTATCTAGAAATCAGAGTTCCTGTTCATTTTCTTATAATCCTTTAACAAGCAAAATAATAAAGAAATCCATACTTCTTACCTGGCTGGTAAGAAGTGATTACCTGTGGTTTGCTGATCCAGTCCAGCTCTCTGTCCACTTTTCTCTCTTGTCATGACAAAGGCCTGTGTGTCATGCAGATAAAGACTTCTTTGATAGAAACTTGTGACAGTTGATGTTTAGTTAAGAGACTGCTGAACATAACTATTTCTGCCTTTTATGTTCTCATAATTCATATCTGGGGTATATTCAGAGGTTTTGGGTGGGTTTTTTTTTTTTGAGGAAGACACAAATGTGAGTTTGTTTCTGTTCTGGATGCAATCTCTGTAGGGAGACACATCCTGTGGCTTTGATATAGAAAGCTTTGCCCTGTTTTAGGGAGTATGAGATACCCCCTGAAATTTTAATCTGAGAGAACTGTCACTTTCTTTTCCTGGCATTTTGGGAATTTTGGGTTTGTGACAGTTTGGTTTTAGGTCACAGTTGTGGCCAATAGACAGCAAATTGCCCTTTAGTTCTCTGCAGCCAGTTCCTCTAGTCCAGAAGACAGTACCTGCCTTTGTAAGGCCAGTTACATTAAAGTTCTGTATTTGTTACCCCAGCGAATCCTAGACAGGATGCTGGAAGGAAAGAGAGGAAAAAAGTTAACTTCCTAATACATGCCCCTGCTTGATACTGGCAGAACTTGTAGAGGTTGCAGGCTGGGTGTATTTTGCAGCCAGGTCAGGGTCTCTTTGAATCATGGTGGGTGGGCTCATCTTCTATGCTAACTAAAGCCTACATAGCTTGGAGAGCTTCTTGCTCTTTGGCAATTTGTATTCATTTGTTCTCCAAGAAATTGAGGCTTCAGGGAGGACTTTTACTAAGCACCTTACAGATGTTACTGTGCACTGACTGAACGTAGAGTTTATGTGCCTCCCCTTTCTCCTCTTTCACTGGGACAGAAGCGGGTTGGGCATTTGGAACCTGCTTTTCTTGGAAAAAAAAAAGACACAAAAAAATTGTGTAATCAATCATGATTTGTTATTGTGTCTGGGAGCCACTGTGCTGCAGGACTTTGCTCTAATGGTGCTTTCACAAGAAAGAACTAATTTGACTAACTTTATTAATTCCAGTTTGTTTTAAGTTTGCTCATTAGTAATTTAACGCAAGATGCTTCAGCTGAAGAGGCCATGTCAGGACAAGGAAGAGCAGAGGGAAAGTGCCAGGAATCATTAGTGTTTATTAACCACTGCACTCATCAATCTTGACTAAGAGCACAGCCCATTCGTTCTGGACTGGTGGACTGAGATACAGAAATATCATTAACAGTGGAAAATGCTTCTTTTCAGGTCAGTCTGTAATGGACAGGCCTTCAGACAACACCCACATCCCCATCACTGAGTATTGTCAGTCTTTAAGCTGGTCTCGTCACAGCCCAGCCTGAACTGACAGAGCTCAGCAGCCTTGGGGGAGGAAGAAGCCCCACCTCAAGCCAGACGTAGCATCAATTAACAAATACAGTATTTTTGTCCCCAGTAAACATTACTGAAAGGTTAAGTGCTGTTATGAAGGGGTTCTTTAATGGCTTCAGATTATTAAATGATTAATACTTATGTGCTTTGCTGGATCAGGCCTAGCACTTTGTGCTGGCAACATGTACATCTCACAGCAATTCTTGAAATAGTAAAATGGAAAGGCTTGGGGTTTTTTTCTGTTTAGACAAAGAGTTTAATAACCAATTTCAGCAACTGAGAGGCATTGAGCTGGTGACTCAAAGCTCTGGCCTGTGAATCGGGGCTGAATGAATGCCTCCAAAAGGTTGGAGGAGGGAATAGTACTGCATTTGCCAGGTTTCTAATGAGAAATATGACCCTTGCTCCAACCACTTGTGGTCATTGAGGATCACATTTCACTTTGAGATGTGTTTGCTTGCATCCTACCCAAATTGCAACTTGAGTAGTTACATTCTGCTCACTAAAATATCCACATGGTTTAATTGGAGAAGTTATCTTTCCCATCCCCTCTTAAAAGCTTTGTTGTATATAGTGTTGTGGTGCTGTTATAATATGTGCATAATCTATAGGGCATACACATGCACACAAATAAGTAAATAAATAACCAAAACATCATAGAAGTCTCTGAAGTTGCTAGCTTTCTACAATTAGAAATAAAAGTAGGGGGAAGAGTGGCATCTTGGGAACCCAGTTCAGCATTGTGCCCCCATCTGAGTGTCTTGCCACCCTTGCAAAGCATCTGACAGAGGCAGCATTCACTTTGCACATGTGTAAATCACTGCACAAGGCAAAGCATCAAGTGTCTGGTCCTAGACATAAGGTCTTTTGCAGTGAGCACGTTAGGCTTACTATTATGATGGAACAGCCTGGAAACAAGCAATAATTTCAAGGCATGGCATGGATATTCAGACAGATTGTGTGTGTCATGACTTTTTGAGGATAGGATTTAGGTATTTTATGGGGAAAGGGTTTTATTGGATGACATTCAGTGATAGAGGGGATGGAAAGAGATTGCAGTTTAATTAAAATTCTAATCCCAAATTTGACAATTTTTCTTGCCAGGTCAGCAGCCTGCATGTTCTGTTTGTGATTCCCATGAATTAAATGGGCTGACAGTTGTCAGCTTCTTTGGAAATGCCTGTAAATCCAGCTAAAAATTAGCAAACATCGATATGTTTCAGAGCAGCTTTGAGTAGGGATATGTCACGCAGCAGTTTTCCATCAGTGTACATACAGAAGCTTTTCATAAGCACCAATTTAGTCCACTGCTGCCAGTGCTCAAATACAAACAAAAACCCCCTCCTTCTGAGTAGGAAGTCACGTATACTGTCCTGCACTGCTGAAATCTCACTGGCATGTTCCTGTTTTCCAGGCAGTTAAACGGTGTTGCCACAAAGGTAGTACTCCTCTTTCACCAGCCATGAGGCTTCCTCTGCTTTGTGCCTCCGTGATGCTAATGAGTCTGTCCCAGTGCCAAGCTGTCAGCTTCCCTGAGGATGAGGACCCTATTAATGTTGTTGACTACCACTGTAAGTAATCTGCAAATGGTGCTAACCACTTGGGAAAAAGTTTTAATTTTTGTTTTGGTTTTCTTGGGAAGTTAAAAAGTCTGTTTCCTTTCCAATTGAAATGTGTTTACTGGCTTTATATCTTTAATAGAATGCTTAATCATTTTCTTAAAAAAGCAATCAGAAATACAGCAATAACTTCAGGAAAAAGAACATTTGCTGACAGTAGCCATCTTTTTCTCATTTATATTCAAGACATTACTCAAGGAATTTAGTTTAAACCCTTCTACACCTAGTATATACAGCTAATCAATGCCATATATTGATTCTTTAGCTCTATAATCCTGAGTGATGGTGTAGCCCATTTTTACTTGCAGATTCAAGGCAATATCCAGTATTTAGAGGACGCCCTTCAGGCAATGAATCTCAGCACAGACTGGACTTCCAGCTGATGTTGAAAATTCGAGACACACTTTATATCGCTGGCAGGTAATTTTCCTTCACTCAGTTCATTAGATTAAAATTCTTTTCTCTTCTGGTTTTGCATTTATGTGTAAAATTCATTTAGAAAATTCTGCATAATAGGATAAAAATTAGAACTGGGGGAAGACTTCCCTGAGAAATATACCATAGCAAGTATACCATGGCCAGTGCATGAAAATTGGATTTGAAGGCTGCAGTTACTGTAGTTACACTAAACCCAATGATCAAATACTCTTCTCCCTCTTTTATATTACTGGCCTGATAAAAACCTCTCCTGATCATTTTAAACTTGAACTGACACATCCGGGATGTAGGAAGTGAGGATAACACACTTGAATATTTACAGTCCAGATTAGTCTTCAGCGGAATGGAAAGACAGAGATAGACAGCTGGGCACTGTAGGTGCTAGCTGAGGACCACACCAAAAAAAACCCAACAAAACAACAACAAAAAAAAAAACACCACCAAAAACAAAACCACCCTGTGTTGCCCATGACCAGTCTTTTCTGATTTGTATTAAACTAAGAAATTTTATAAGCATTTCATAGAACTTTCTGGTCTAAACACTCTAAAAATAGATTTATCTTATCAAAAAATAAGGCAAATGAATTAATGAATTTACTTGTGCCCTTTTACTCTTTGCAAACAGGGACCAAGTTTACACTGTAAACTTAAATGAAATTCCAAAATCAGAAGTTACTCCAAGCAAGGTGAGTAGATGCAGGTGCTGGCAAGGGAGAGATTTTCTTTGGGTTTTATTTTTGTAAGTTTCTTTTGGTTGGGTGGGTTCGTTTGTTTGTTTGTTTAGTGTTTTGGCATGGCTTTTTTGTGTGGTGGGGTTTTTCTATGGGTTTTGTAGGGTTGTTGGTTTTTGGGGGGGTTTGGTTTTGTTTTGAAAAATCAATTGTTCTTTTCTGGCTTGATTTAACAGAAATTAACATGGAGATCGAGGCAGCAAGACAGAGAGAACTGTGCTATGAAAGGCAAACATAAAGTAAGTTTAGTACCTATGTTATAGAAAAACAACACTAATGTTTATTATATAGGTGAAGTTTGTGATTAATACATCTTCCTCTCTTTTCAGGATGAATGCCATAACTTCATTAAAGTCTTTGTTCCAAGAAATGATGAGATGGTGTTTGTCTGTGGAACAAATGCGTTTAACCCTATGTGCAGATACTATCGGGTAAGAAAACTGAAAATGTCATTAATCAGTTACTAGTTTTGCTTGCACTAATTAATGCTATATAACAAAAACATCCAGTGTGATTGGAGAATGCTTCAAGGTGAAATAAAAAAAGGCAGAAGCCAATGTGCTGAATTAAGTTTTGTGGAAAGACACTGTTATGCTTCTGTGCCAGTGTACAAAATAGAAATGACACTATCACCCTTTTTTTTTTTTTTTTTTTCCTTCTCTAGCTGAATACCTTAGAGTATGATGGGGAGGAAATTAGTGGTTTGGCAAGATGCCCGTTTGATGCCAGACAAACCAATGTCGCCCTCTTTGCTGGTAAGAACTTTTGCTTGTAATGAGTCTAAATGATTAATGACACCAAAGGAGCCAGAGAGCTTTTAAAGCAAGCACAGGAAAGCCAAAGGTGTCATGGTGCCCCTGCTCTTAAATTTTTTAAAGGGCCTCCAAAGGATTAGAAGCTGACCTATTAATAAATAGGTTACAGCAATTTGGGGAAGAGTAGCAGTAAGGAAATGGAGAAAAATACAGGCTACTCAGAATGCTGTAGATTATTAAAGGCCTCTTAATACTACAATTTCAACTTCTGTTTTAGATGGAAAACTGTATTCGGCAACAGTAGCAGATTTCCTGGCAAGTGATGCTGTTATTTATCGCAGCATGGGGGATGGATCTGCCCTAAGAACAATAAAGTATGATTCCAAATGGATAAAAGGTAATCTGGGGAAGTATATTCCCATACATAAGGCAAATGTTATTTCAGTGGCATAGAGGGTCAGGTAGTTCACAGCCAGTGTGCTTTATACATATGCTACAATGTCAGCATATGTGTGGCTTTCAGTATAGTATGATTACAATAAAAAAGCAGCTTCATTCAGATAAAGCAAATTTTTGTTAAATACATCAATGAATTAATCTGCAGTAACAAAATACCTTAGCTGAAATGCAATTTCAGTGAGGCCTTTTTACAGGCTTGTAAAATGACTTGAAGTTCATTTAAGCTCCAGTGCACCCATATTTGGACATCCTAAAGTATCTGGAAAACTGGAACACATATTAGCTGGTGTGGACCTGTGGAGAAGCCAGCAAGTTATACAGCATAGTCAGTATCCTACACCAATGAGGAATTTTTTGAAGTAACCTTCTCCTTGCTTTTTCTTACAGAACCACACTTCCTCCATGCCATAGAATATGGAAACTACGTTTATTTCTTCTTCCGAGAAATTGCCGTAGAGCACAATAATTTAGGCAAGGTAAGTATCACCACAGCAAGGTGTCAGGTAGCCATGAGTTGTAGCAGAATGAGATCCTCCTAAAACAGCATCAGTAACGAGCACAGTTCACAATATGAAGTGGGGACTAGTACAAAGCTCAGACAGTTTTCCCGTCATTATAATTTATGGGGGACAAGGAGAAAAGAGAAATAGAACAGGGCATTCTTCAGCCAAAAAAATTGTTTGTTTTCTGTGCCCTGCTGTTAGGCGAGCTTGCTACAGGTATCTTTTAGTATTGCTGTTGCCTTAGCGTGGCTGTTGCCTTAACACATGTAGCAAGTAATTGAAAAGCTGAGGGGTTTTTTTGCAGTCTTACTAAAGAAACAAAAGAAAACAACACAAGAGTTTCAAAGAAGTTTCTCTAATGTCTCTGGATATTGAATAATTCAGTCATGGCAGTACAGAGTATAATACTCATGCCTCACCATGGAAGGATATTCTATAATAAATTATTAAATCCTTTACACATGGTTAATTAAAGTCTTTAAATCTCACTAACAATATGATTTTGAAGGGGAAAAAACGGGTAGGGACAAACTGCAGACTTGCATTTGCTTGGTGATACATGAAGATGCCCGTGCACTACAAGCTAAACTGTTCGCTTTCATCTTTTCTGTGCAGATAAATGGCAGCTTCCTGTTAACAAAATTACCTTTGGTAGTTCAGTAACAGCTCAGAAACAAGCACTGTTGCCCTTGCATCTCTCAAGCCTTTCTGCCATTTCCTTCTATTTTTCTTGCCTTTCGCAGGCAGTTTATTCCCGCGTGGCACGCATATGCAAAAATGACATGGGGGGTTCCCAAAGAGTCCTGGAGAAACATTGGACATCCTTTCTGAAAGCTCGGCTCAACTGCTCAGTTCCTGGGGATTCATTCTTCTACTTTGATGTTCTGCAGTCTATCACAGACATAATAGAAATCAATGGAGTCCCCACAGTTGTCGGTGTATTCACCACACAGCTTAACAGGTGAGAGATGAGCAGCCTTACATCAAACATAGTTCTCTGGTTCTCTCTTACACTGAGATTGGTGCCACTGTAGTCTGAGCTCTTGCAACTATTTTTCTAATGTTACAGCATCCCTGGATCAGCAGTGTGTGCTTTCAGCATGGATGACATTGAGAAAGTCTTTAAAGGGAGATTTAAAGAACAAAAGACTCCTGACTCTGTTTGGACAGCTGTACCTGAAGACAAAGTACCAAAGCCAAGGTAAAAGATTCTTGCTCACGATGCCATAATATTGTCCTTGTAAAGAGCTGCTTTAAATCAGCTGCACTCTTGATGGTTTTGTTGGGTAAAAACCAAAGCAGAACTTTATCCTTCAGCCATAAGGATGCTCATTAGCTGCCTTCTCTCATTAACTAAAATACCAAGAGGAAAACAATGTTGTTCTCCTTTCAGACCTGGCTGCTGTGCAAAACACGGCCTAGCAGAGGCTTATAAAACCTCCATTGATTTCCCAGACGAAACGCTCTCCTTCATCAAATCTCATCCTTTGATGGATTCAGCTGTTCCCTCAATCACTGAGGAGCCGTGGTTTACCAAAACACGTGTCAGGTATGACACCATTCAAAAATAACATGTGCGGAAAGGAAAACAAGAAAATGTGCTGTTAATGATATGTTCTTGGTCTTGACAGATACAGATTGACAGCCATTGCTGTAGATCACGCTGCTGGACCCTACCAGAACTACACAGTCATATTTGTTGGCTCCGAAGCAGGAGTAGTACTTAAAATCTTGGCAAAGACCAAGCCTTTTTCTTTGAATGACAGTGTGTTACTGGAAGAAATTGAAGCATATAATCATGCAAAGTAAGTGCTACCAGAGCACCTAAGCTCTTCATCTAGTCCTTGGTACCTAGCTAAAAAAATTAGGTAAATGAAAACCAACTCGTGATTATCAACATCACTACTTGTTTGTCATTTCACAGCGTTCCTCATGTTGAATAACCCAGAAGTATTTGGTCACTTGCCATTTTGCATGGGTTGAGTGAACAGCCTAATTCCACTCCAGTGACGTCAGTGATACAGTCTAATTCTTCTGCAAATAGATACAGTTCTTCCTGAATATGAAACATCAGAATTATCTGCTGCAGTTAAAAAGAAATTACATGAGCTTATCTTGAGGGTTTCTCAAGAGTGACCACTAACGTATAAACTACATCTAATCACTTCAAACTTGTGCAAAAAATTTGGGAATGGAGGCGTTCCAACTAGATTCTACAGGCGTTCAGTATAGGACTCCTGTTCTGCTCTGTCGAGATATTTATGCCAGTTGAGAGAACAAAGAAAATGGATTAGGATTTTTTTCCTACATAGTTCAGCAAACTTGTCACCTAGCTGTAAATAAAAGCCAGAAGCTGGCATTTGATAACACATAGGTTTGTTTAGAAATCCCTCAGCAAAGACTAGTAAGTTACATTTATATATGTAAAAAGTCTCTCTTCAGTATCTACACAGACAGTAAATAAATAAAATGTTTACAGGGTAAGCACTGCACAATGTATTACAGTTACTAAAATAATGGCCTCCTGATATTTTTGCTGAACAGGTGTAACACTGAGAGTGAGGAGGACAGAAGAGTCATTTCCCTTCAGCTGGACAGAGACCACCATGCTCTGTTTGTGGCATTCTCCAGCTGCGTCATTAGAATTCCTCTGAGTCGGTGTGAGCGTCACGGGTCATGTAAAAAGTACGGCCTCATTCCCAAACTCCCCCTTAAAGGAAGGGCATCAACATCTCTTGGGAAGGAAGTAAAAAAACCATGGGTTTTTTGTTTGTTTGTCTTTGTTGTTTTGTTTTTGTTTTTTCATTTTTCTCTTGCAAGGGCATGTATTGCTTCACGGGACCCATACTGTGGCTGGTTAGACCATGAGACATGTGGAAGAGTGACACCAGACATGCTGTAAGTACTCCTTATCGAATTAGCCCAGATGCTTTATAGACCACATGAGCTCATATCCTATCCCTGATCTCTTGCACTCAGTTAATGAATCTCCATATTTTAAGATGTTTTTTTCAGTGTACAATATATGTAAAAGAACAGAAAGCTAAAGTCTGACCTAATTCTGCAGTCTCTAGGTGAGGACTTGCTTTCAGTGGGAGTTTTACATGCGTGTGGGAAGATAAGCAGACCTGTAAGAGCAGTTGGAAGCAGGAAGGCAACAAATTGCTTCCTGCAAATTGGAGGACAGTACACAGTATCCCCTCCCAGGCGTGCTCAGGGCCAGGGCACAGTCAGTTGCACAGGATTCACAGGGGGAAAAGAGTAAGATTTTGCCTCCATGCTGGAGCATGGGTGATATATATGCATACCAAGGGCATTTTGCACAAATTAGGTCTGTAATACACAGTAATATATAAGATACAGCAGCTGTATCTTAAAAAGAGGCCTTTGTAGCAGTCCAGTGCAGACTTTAGCTAGTATAATTGGACAGTTGTATCTAAAACCAAGAGCACAACCCATGTAGAAGACATGATGAAGTTGCTGAAGAAAGAGGTTGTTTTGGGTTTTTTTCCTCTATTTCCTGTCGTAAGCACATATGTAGAGTTTTAAAGCCTGGTTATAACTAACTTGTGTATTTTGTAAAATAATTTTGTGAGCCATACCCTAGTTCTTTTATATGTTCCCATTTGCTGCTTCCAGAAAAAAAAAAAAAAAATAATCACCATTTGTTTCCCTACTAATACTGTTAATTGCAGGTTCTCTTTGTTTGTTTCATACAACCACAGCACCGGAGGATATGTACAAGATGTCGAATACGGCAACACAGCGCAGCTTGGGGACTGCCATGGTAAGGCTTAGTCATTGCTGCTTGTCTGTAATATCCCAGCAGTAGTCTGTGGCCACACCTCACTATGGATGTTAAATTTATGATGAGCTTTTCAGTAACATGATGAACAAACACATCACCTGGTGTTACTGTGAATGTTCACAAAGCTGAGCTTTTTGGTCCTGGGTGGCAGCTTTGTCTTTCCTTCACCGGTTTACCACTGTTTGGGGTCTACGGCAAAGTATTGAAGAATTTACTTTTTCTAACCAGTAATATTTCCGGTTTTGTTTTCCATTATTCAGGTTTGAGATCTTTTGCTTTCTTTTTGTTACTTTTTACTGATTACTTGTTCCTTTAATTCTTTTAGAAATTTTGCCTACTACAGCTACACCAGATTACAAAATATTTGGCGACCCAACATCTGGTTAGTTTTTTTTAATTTTTTTGAATTAATGACCTTTACTTTCCTTCAGTTCAGCATTTTCAGCCCTTTTTTCCTTCCTTTTGCACAGTTGGCAATCCTCCATTTTTGTGCTTTTACTCATGTTCCCAGTGATGGTAAAGATAGTCAGACTCTTCTCACTCAGCACTTCACCCTGTGTAGCCGCATGTTAACAGCTCATTATTTATTGAGACATCTTTTATTAAAGAGCCTGATTAACATAGATGACATCTTCACTGCACGAAAGTCCACTAAGCTTTACTCTTTATACCCAGCCATGCATTTGTGAGTGCCCCTATTGGTCATCTCTAGTAGATGAATGGCAGAATTTCATCATCTTCCTCCTTACCTCTCCCTTCCTCTTTTCCTTCTTTGCCAGCAAGCTTTTTGCACAAATACACATTTTCTAAAATGAGTATTTCTAGGGTTTTTTTTAAATGTTATAAGTAGTTTATGCTAATGGAGAAAATTTAACACCACAAAATGTGTAGCTGAATGAGGACTTGTGTAGACAAAGATGGCTTAGAAAAAACTTTATGCATTGTCAGATGGACTTTCACATCCCTTTCTCCTTCAGTGATTTTTTTTTTTTCTACTAGTGTTTTCACCATCAACCCCTGGTGTTTCAGGAGGCAGGACCCTTGTTTTCCAGTCCTTTCTCCTGGAACTTTGTGTCTCTGCTTTCAAACCAAGGCACATTTCCAACTGACAAATATGAAAACAATCTGTTTGTATGTTAAATTTGTAACAGTGCAACAAGAGAATTATTTTTGTGGTTTGGTTTCTGATATTTGCACTTCTGTAGCTTGACAAGAAGTAATGTTTGAGACAAATATTTTTCCAGACATATTTACCCATAATGTAAGTTAGAGACTCACTTAGGAAAGCAAAACTAAACAGAACTGGGTTACATGGAAATGCTATCTTGCTTGCATGAGTATTTATCAACAGAATTTTCAAAGTAGTATTTTAGGACACAGATACAACTGAGCCTTGTTTTCAAGTCCTGAATAAGTGTGCCTTTGAAGTACATTTCTCAGTCAGGTCTTGAGCCATAGACATTGATGCCTAAACCTACTTTGACAGTCAACACAAAACGCTTGAGTGACTTTGGATTGTAAATCCAATTTGATGTATTTCCTCCTCATGTGCATTTTCACGTAAGCTACGGTGGTTTCGTTCAGCAAATGTACTACAGAGGAGCCAGAATCTATGCAACATTGTTCCTTAGGAACCATTACAAAATAGAGGTTAAAAACATTCCTTTCATCCCCACCTGTAGAAATGGCTCATTCAGCAGTTCCTGGTATAACATAATAGCACTAATGGAGCTGATCTGGTTCCTCAGGCGTAACCTGTCAGGAGTGTATCTTTCCAAGTAACTTCTTTCTTTTTGAAGATGTTTAAAAGGCAGCCAAGTATGTTGTCTCCAGTGAAGAATATAGCAATTAAGTAGAATAAGTTGTTCTTTTCACCTCCACCAGTTGCTTACTTTAACTTTTGCACTGCTCTCATGTTTGACTTCTCTGGCTCTTTGGCTAGCAGCTGTTGATGTTTTAATGTTGTTTTTTTTTTTTCCTACTTAACGCTTTGAATCAATTGATTTTAATGAGCCCTCTGTACTTCTGCAGAATTTGTGGGGGGTCACATTTTGCTCTGACATGTAACTCCCATTAAATACTGTCTCCAGCTATAGCTTAGATGTGCCATGAAACAGTGAGGAAAGCCTGGCTGTAATACACATTAATAAAAATCTGTTTGCCACCACAGACATGGAGTTCTCCTCAGCTTCCATTACCACAATGGCAAGTATCCCAGTTATATCACCTAAAGTGATTGGTTCCTGGAAACCTAAAGTGACTGGCTCTCGGAAATTTGTAGTTCAAGATGACCCAAATACTTCTGATTATTCTGATCCATTATCAGGTGTCCCAAAGGGTAAGGCCTTATCAGGGAATACATTGCAGCTGAATGGAAACCTGATAGTCTCAGCATTGTCTAAGGCTTAAATGTAACAGCCATGATTGTTGGGCTGTGCTTTACACCCATTTCCTGTGAATATGCAGACAGTGCAATCATGTTTTTCATACCTAATTATCCCGTGTACAAAGTGTTGCTTAAAGCTTACAATGGGAAACATAGATGATAAACTCAGACTTTTATTCCCGGGGTGCTCTGGAGCTTGCATTATAATCAG
>JANIJG010015339.1:28965-111284 GCA_024611175.1 Megaceryle torquata | reverse complement strand
CCTTTATATTCAATCCTACTAAAATGCAACTGGTGTGAGTGCCTGACTCTGGCCCAGCCATTGCTGCCCGCTTGCAAGCAGTTTTGCAGACATATTGCATTGGCCTGACATACCATCTGAAATTATAATCTGTCCTGAGCTCTCGACTGAGAAACCGTTTCTACTCTGCCTGAAATGAAATGTATTGGAAGCTCTGATTTATTAGTGTATTCTGAATTCATCTGATGACCTGATTTATGGTCTCCTTGCTTGCTTTTTTTCCTATAGCCACCAATAATTTTTCTGAGCTCTGCTTGTTAAAACTGTAACTAGATCCAAGTCTGTGTTGTACAGTGAAGGCTGCTGACCAGAGCGGAGAGGCCCAAGGGTCACCATGTTTAGGTAAAGTTTGAAAATTGCTTGGACTGCAATGGTAATGCTGCATCCTGTCTGCCAGTCAGGTCAGCCAGAGCGTTGCTCAATTTCCTGTCATACTTTAAGGGTAGGGAAGTAGAAGAAAAGATACCTAATGGGCAAGCTGTCCTGATGCTTTTCAGGAATGGTCCCCCATTTGTTAAGGAAAAAAAAAGACTTTTATGACAGGAAAACTTGAATGGCCAGAAAAAAGACCAACCCTAAAACTGACATGCACACATCTTGCTGCCATTGTTTTGTGGTCGCAGGCTCTTTTTCCAGGGCACAAAAATGAGCGAAAAAGAACTAACAGTTCTCAATGAGGGCCCTTCTGCAGGATCATACCTGGCTGTAACAGCTGTATTGTAACTTTTTCCAGTAGCTGACCTTAAACATTGGCAAAGGCAGACCATGAGCTAACCGGTTAGCTTCTGTGGCTGTATGACAGCCTCTAACATATGTCTAGTCCTGCACAGAAATGGATGGCTGCCCAGTAAAAGAAAGGTGGCAATTGCTTTTAATTTGGGTCACTTTAAGCACAGGCTTATTTCTCAAATCTTTGATTTACAATACTGGCCTCACATGAGGAAAAACTAATCCAAAGTAGATCAGAGCAGATGAATCATGAAAGCAATGCACAAGCTAGCTGTACCTTCCCGTTCTGTGCCATGAATAGCCAGCTGATTACTCCAGTTTCCTCAGGAATATATGTTGGCCAATTAACAGCTTCATTTTTTTCTGTTATAGACTAAGACAACTTCTTATAATCAAGCCGTGCTGTATAACCCTGAATGGCTATTAGTCACAGGTTATTGTGCCTGGCCAACGATTAGGTGAGCAAGAAGAACTTCCAGTATTAATGCTGTATGCGAGAATTGATTTCTGTGAAAGGTTGTGCGTGCAGCTCTGACGTTCAGTCTCTGTCACTGTTAGAGCAGGTGAAATACTGACTCCATCGAACGAGCTGGCAGAGCTGCACGGGGCCAGGCCTTCACCCTCAATCACTCAGACGTTCCCAGAAAGCAAATGCTAAAGTGGTGTGAGCAAGGCCAAAGCAAAATGGGATGCACATCTGCAGGAAAGCAGTTGCTGTAACGGCACAGACCTGACATCATCTCTGGCCACATCTGTTTGATAAGGAGATCAAGGCTTCAGTATAGGGAAAATATCTCTGCAAGCACAGTCTGCTTTTGCTGGGTTTTGGAGGGTTTTCCAGCAGGTACTGCAATGGGAGCTCAGCAGGCTTGCTTAGGCCAGCTGACATTTTGCGTGTGGAATCCTCTTGCCATCCTTAGACCACGGTGTGTTCGGTTATAAGTCTGCCTGGTTTTAAATTCATGAGAAAAGCCCATCATATATCCTGTCATAACATAAAGCACCAAACACCAAGCTCCCAGTCACAGAAAAGCTATAGAAAGGCACCCACTGAGCTCATTGGGACTAGCCTGTGGGGAGCTGATTGTGCTGACAGAAGCAGAAAGGGGTCTTGTGTTGTTAACATTCAAGTAAGGGGTTTCAAAATACCAAAAATCACAAAATGGTTGAGGCTGGAAGGGACCTCTGGAAATTATCTGGTTCAAACCCCTTGCTCAAGCAGGGCCACCTATTGCTGCTCAAGCACTCAGGAACTCACTGAGCTGAATTACCTGATGGAGGTGATCATGCCCCTGTAACGCAGCACTGGTGAGGCCACAACTTGAGCATTGCATTCCATTTTGTGTGCTGCAGTATAAGAAAGACGTTGAGGTGCTGGAGCAGGTCCAGAGAAGGGCAACAAATCTGATGAGGGGTCTGGAGACCACATCTTACGACATTATTGCTCTCTACAACTACCTGAAAGGAGTAGTAATGAGGTGTGGGTCAGTCTCTTCTCCCAAGTAACTAGCCTAGCACAAGAGGCTTAAGTTGTGCCAGGGAAGCTTTAGATTAGACATTAGGAAAAAATTATATACTGAGTGGGGAGGTTTTGTAACAGGCTGCCCTCCCAGGAGGTGGGAGGTGGTGGAGTCACTATCTCTTGAGGTGTTCAAAAAAAGTGTAGACATGGTGCTTCAGGACATGGTTTGGTGGTCATGGTAATGGTAGGTAGATGGTTGGACTTGCTCTTGGAGGCCTTTTCCAACCTTAATGATGCCGTGATTCTGTGACAGAAAAATCCTTTCTAGGAGAACTTTCAGCTTAAGCAGGTCTTTTTGCATAAAAATGACACAGTCCTTCTACCCCGACTGAGGTTAGCTTGGATCTCCAACTACTGTTTTTATTGCAGCATTTATTTCCCATTGACAAGCACAGATTGCACAGCTTAAATAGTCCTTCACTGTTCAGATACCAGAGGCTACCTGCTGAACTTAACGTACAACGTACCACTCTCCATGCAAGTCTTTCATCTGAAGTGACATCACGATCAAAGGAGAGGTTATATAGAGTGCAACACACTGAGAAAGGCACATATTTCTTGAGCTGTTTCATTATTGGGATAGATAGTTCAGGAAGCACGTGGAAATGACATTTCACTGTACTTGATATGTTCCATATTACAACCATTCCTTACTGGTTCCTATTGCTTCAGTTAAACTGCAGTACTTGGTAAAAGGCTGGATTTTCTCTTCCACAGGAACAAAACTCCAGGTAGAATTTCTCCCTATACTCTGAGGGAGGTGATATGCCTCAGAAGGGTCTGACTACATGAGATATTACAGGCTAGGAGGGGCAAAATATCACACAGGACACAAAGCAAGACCTGTTGCCAAAAATGTTCTCTTTTTTTGGCCACATTTCAGACTAAAGCCACTTAGAAACCTGTCATCTCAATTTGGTGGGGGCAAGGGGGAAAAAATGTTTGCCCTGGAAGTGCTTGACAGAATGGACAGCTTTATGATGTTGGCTTCTTAGAAAATCTTGCGCAAATGCCACACAACTATCAATGTCAGCAGTTTCTACCTAAATCCCTTACTGGAACACAGGGAGGCCCCTGTGTTCTCTAAAACATGTCCTGCATAGGACAATAACTAACCTGTCTTGAAGCCTCTCTTGGGTATTTTAGTGCTCTTTTATTTTTTCATTAAGTCCTTCCACTGGAGGCTTCTACTCTCCCTGGATGCTGCCTCACAAAGCATTCTTGCCTCACTCCCCTCTGCTTTAGATGAAAAGTCAAGTCAGGGTTAGAGGAGCTCAGTTTCAAAAAGTCAGGCTGCACCTTTGTTTTGCCACACAACCTCACCTCCAAGCTCGTCACAGCATGAATGACAAGACAGAACCTTCTCCAGGATGGTTCTCTATTATCTCTTTCCCATTGAGCACAGGATCTTCCATCCCATCAATATACCTTGAGCTTTGCCATTTGTACCTCTGAAAAGTTCCCCAGATTTCCATCAAAAACCCATAAGTAGCTTGTCCATAACAGGGTCAGGGATAGCAGTGGTGAAACAGACCCACACCAAACCAGGAATCTCAAAAGTAAGGCTGGAAAACCAATAGAAACCAGCAGGCGATACATGTCTAAATACCACTCATGCCTTTGAAAATCCCCTCAGCTGTTAGGCTTCTTTAATCCTTGCCCTCTGTTCAAACATTAACAAAGATACCAGCTACAATGTGTGTCATTCACCCTGTAGGCACAGAGAAGAACCTTGACATCTCTGGAAAGCGTACCAAATCCCCTAATTCCAACCCAAAGAAGCTACAGCCACCAACTAGCCAATACCTCATGATGAAGCCAGAGTTTTAACTGATAACAACAGACCTATGAAGTCTCCGATACTTATTTAAGTATTTCTGAGCTATCCAAAGTTAAAGATGGTGTTGTCGTTTTGTTTTGTGCTTTGTTTTTTTGTGCTTTGTGTATTTTTTGTTGTTGTTTTGGGGGTTTGTTTGTTCATTTTAGGGTTGGTTTGTTTGTTTGTTTGGGTTGCCTTGCTGTTATAGCTATTGTTTTAAAATAAAGCAATTCTGGAATACTAGCAAGTCTATGCAGTGTTTTCCCCAAGAATATTACAGAAGTTCACATTAAATGTATTAGCCTGCACTCAGTTTCTGAATATTTTAATAAATTTATGACATGTAACCAGCAATTTTTTCTTTTTTTTAATTAACCCTCAAGGTTAAATGGAAGTTTACTAAAATCAGTATATGTTAAATGAATAATTTCTCTTGGCTTCTTTGGGAAGTCTCTCTCTTCCCCCAATAATCAGTTCAGCTGCAAAGAGATCAATAAGGTCTTTCAATTCAGTGAGTAGAAAGCATACATTAAAAATCTGGTAACAAACCTGATAGACTGGAGAAGATATTACAGACTATTATAGGGTTTTTTGACACTAAATCTATCTGCTAAAAATTCTTGAGAAAAGGTTACTGCCCATATACTAATGTTGCCAAATGGAATAATTTGTTAGTGTTGCTTGAGAAGATTTCCTGGCATTTATCCACAAACACAAGTCTTGTCTGTTAACTCATTACAGAAAAAAAACCCAGATTTCTGATCCTGAAATAAAAAAGCAGTTTCAGAAGCCAACCATTTTGGGGTCTTCCCATTCCATAAATGGACAAAGCAGATTATCACTTCCTAGGCTATAAAATCCCAGTTAAGAATCCTCCCTGTCTCTATCAAGAGGACTGCCAATTTACCAGCTCACCAGGAACAGCGTGTAGAGCCCCAAATACACTGGCACAGTTCTTTGCCACTTTTGTGAGGAAGCTGTCTCCATATAGTGACTGGGTTTTGCTAGCCCCAGGACCCTTCTGGTCGTGTTTGGCAGGGATTTACCAAGAGTGGTTCAGTTCTCACCACAGTCTCGGAGTTTTCCTCAGTGGCCCCGTTTTGTTCTTGTTAAGTAAACAAGACTAGCACTCAGAAAAGTGCTCAAAGTAAAGCGCTTTCTATTAGGTGCCTGACTGAAATAAGTATTTCAATTAGATTCATTAAGGAAGTTATTACTTGTTAATTGAATAGCAACAGACTGCTAAGGATCACTTATTGAGGTCTAATAAGTATGTGAGAGTGAAATCTACTCTTCATGTAATTCCATCAGCAATAAACTAGTGTGATTAGCTTCTTACTAACAAACTTAAATTGTGGGGAATGTTGAGGCAGATAATTGGCACTTAGGAAGATACCTATAGTAAGTTAGTGCAGTATCAATTAACATACTTATGAAATGTCAGTTTAAACTCGGAACAAATAATTCATACCAGCGGGCTGTGGGTTACTTGGTTAAATGCTGTTTAAATGCTTAAAGTTTCATATCCAGAAAAAAATAAAACAAGTCATCTCATAGTTCTTTTTAAAAACTATTGCATATGCTTCATTTCCAGAGGTATAACCTATGGATTATCTGCAATGACCACCAGTAAGGACTCTGGGGTGCTGGCTACACATGCTGACACATGTGAGCAACTGAAAGACTTGTTTGCGCAGGCTGCTGTGTGCTCAGAAGCCTGCTTGCTTCTGACCCCACACTCCCTCACATTGTGTCCAGGTTATTTAGCAACTTATTCTCATGAAACTGTACTTATAAAGGAGTGCGAGTCATCTGAGGACAAGCTAATCCCTATTTCTTGAACTTCAGCAGGGTCAACTACCACAAGACCTCACCCCCTTTCTAGTTTCATCAAATTAAGGTTCATACCTCATGACTGTGAAGTCTCATTTTATCCATAAAAAATCTGAGGCACCGAAGCAGTAACTTTTGCTCAAAGGTGACTGAGAAAGATCGTAGTAGCTCTGGGATGAATTACTTGCCCAGAAGCTAGTACCTATGATACATTTATATGCCATTTGGACTCCATAACCAACCTGAGCTGATGGAAGAAGGTAAACATCAGTAATTGTCTGGTCAGGACAAGCAGCAACAGAAGCAACCTTAATGCCTCAAGTCTTGTGATCTTATCACAGCTCCATCTCTTCCTCCACACATTCTCCAGATGGTCTGGAAAGGCTCTGCTGCCCTGTTTGAAATGGAAATTCTTCTTTTCTCAGTTTGGATGGAGGAAATGAAACATTTTTACAGTGGCACAGAGCTTATGGAGGACTTCTGTTTGTATGCAAAGCTTGAGCCTTTGTGCCCAGCAGAGGCCTTGGGAACGGCAAGCAGAGGCAATAGACTAAAGCTTCAGTGAAGGTGCTTGGAGAGGAGGCAGAGGCATGGAGGTGGGATGCTGCCAGGGCTGAAACCAGGCAGAAGAACTGAGGACAGCAGGCAAGAGTTCCCAGCTGGACACATCAGAGCATGGGGAAGACAAGGCAGAAGGGAAGAGGAACACAGGGCTGGGGTCAGAGCCTGGGCGAGAAGGAGGGCCAAGAAGCTATTGGCAAGGGCAGTACTTGCCATTTTAAGGGTATCTATGCAAACCAATTTTAGAAACTCCTATTTTAAAAGAGATTCACCCCTCCCCCTTCCTCACATGCAGAAACACACACGGATCCATCATGTGAAAATACTTCAGACTCATCTATTTTAAAAAAATTGACAGCATATCCCTGTCAAGATAGGAGTGTTATTTTTTTTTCAGCTATGCCAGCAAAAGCCCTAATGTAGACACAGCTGTAATATAAGTAAAAGGGAAAAAAAGTTTATTTTTGCCAATACAGCTTCTTTTGCAGCATTGCAGGTAATCAATGTCTGCTTAGAGTAAATCACATCTCAAAAGTTAGAGCCAGCTCAGTGTCCAGAAGGCGTTGGGAAGTTGGGAAGTATGGGAAGGACTTTTCTGTTTTGTATGAACAGAACAAAACTTAAGCATTGGGGGGGGAAAGGCAATCTCAAATAATAAATAATGCAGAAACGCTGACATACCTTTTAAAGCTTCAGTCCCCTTATAATTTAATATTTGAAATGCTATACTGTTCCTTTGGAAGCCTTTTCCCTCTCCACTGCTGCTGATGGTCTGTCTTCTTAGACACTTGAATAATGTCTCTCTTCCTCTTGTAACATCTTCTTTGACTACTCCTCATGCATAGTAATGTTAATAATCTTGCAGCCTTCAGTGACATTTTTCTTCCTTTAAATGAGTGCCTGGTTTTATGCAGGGCTGTTTTGTTTAGCACCTTGTCTCCTGCATGCCTCTTTCACTGCACAGTGTACCTGTGTACATACAAATGTCTATTTATTGCTGCCCATTATGAGCTGCTCATGTTCCATTTAGCAGCATGCAGATGAATCAGACTAATTGATTACCTATATTGTATAAATTGTAGCAAAGCACAAATGATGCAGTCAAGATTAGCTTGCTATTATGTTGAATATTGTACAAATATATTTGTAAGCATAATCCCTCCCAAAAGAACTTATACTATCATTAACTAGGGACCTTTTCCATGTGAAATGGACTTGATACCTGGCAAATTACAGAGTGGATAATGCTATGTGCAGTCATGTAGAAGGATATATTTTATACTAGCTGACCACCATGGAATTTTACAGTTCTGTTCCTCAGAGAAGATGAATTCAGATTCTATCACCTCCTAAATGTAATAGTGTAAATATGGACAATAGATAAGTATTAAGCTCATTTGTCAAGGGGAATTAGGCAATTCATAACAGATCATGAAGGAAGAAAGGATGAGAAATGCAAATAGAATCCAAAATTTAACTGTTAGTCCAGTCCTGTAACCAGTATGGAGCACACAAATGTGCTTTGTGCTTCTAAGTTATTTTTAAGCACCTTCTCAGTCATCACTAAATGTTAAAAGGATCTTGTATCTATTGGAAAGGGTGCAGTTGAAGATCCTGACTGTTTCCAAAGCTTCCTGAAATAGAAATCCTCACGTGTAAATGGCCAATATAGGATTTCAAATACATTTTATATAAATAATTCTGGTAGGAACCCTGGACTAAAATCATTCTGATGGCTTTGATACAAGTGCACAGTTGGTCTATGAACTTGCAGCTACTGCAAAGAGTACTCCCATTAATCTGAACACTATTCCAATGGCAGCTGACAAAGAAATGAACACCAAACTAGTCAGCTCAGGCCCCTCCTGCTTATTTAACCAGTCCTCCTGCTGCCCTTAATAATATCAGTATAAAATCCAGAGAGAACTCTTGCTTAAATACTGTCTTGAAACAAAATTCTATGCTGCATTCTCAGAAAGAGTCACACACTATTAGACATAAAAAGCAAATTAATAAGTGAGAGCTTAGAATAAAGGTGAAGGACACAGACACATTCAGAACATTGAACATGATAACAGCAAATGCCATTATTTGCTTTTCCTTTGAATTGATGTTAACAAGTAAAGCATTTTACTTGTCTTTGTTTACCAGGAGAACATAAATACTGCATAAACCACATCTTCTTGCCAACTAAGCTTTGTCTACAGGATATGATAGCAGCTTGTTCTAAATATGCTTATACTTTCAAAGAGTTGAAAGTTCAGTGGTTAAGCAGGAACAATGTGGGAAGCTACATACTCGTGAAATGTATTTTTCATTAAATAAATACCTAAGAAATTCTCAAATGTCTCAGCCTGTGATTGCCCAAAGATCTGCAGCACTGCTCAGCAGGATCTATCTCCAACAAGTGTTTCATGAAACACTTGGAAGTGCTGTGGGAGCCTACATCCTAGACTAAATAGCAGCTTCCTAAGGGATATAGAGCCATCTTTCTAGGAAGAGGATCACAAAAGCACTGAAGTCTTTCTGAGGTGCTAATGCACTAGGCAACCCAGCAATGTCCTGCCTAGGCCTCCTATGTGTTCCAGCTTCCCTAATTTTTCCCCACAGAAGCCCCTCTTGCTGGTGTGCCAAGCAGCTGCCCAGAGCACCACAGACTCCCTTCAGTGAGCCAGCTGCCCCACACCTTGGTGTTGTAATGCCAGACCTCCCAGTGCTGGGATCCTGGTGGATCCTTCTTGTCATGAGTGCATCATACTCCAGAAAATACAGAACAGGTAGTGCTGTATTAACAAGTTCGGTGCCTAAATGCTTCACAGGGCTACAGAGTTTGGGGAAATTTTATATGCAAGAACTTCAAGATGCCTCTGAATGCCAGCACAGCTATAGCAGCAGGTGGGCTCCTTCTGGATATTCTTGCAGAGCAAACACTGAGTGATGTTGCAGGGGAAGCATCTTGCAGTTTTGTGTGTTATTTAGTGGGGATGGAAAAAAGCCCTGTCCTTAGTCTCCCACCAGGCAAGTGTTCTTCTACCAATTCAGCATGAGAGGATCTAAACTTCACTGTTGCAATCTGACTGTGATGGGCTGGTTCTCTCACCAAAACTGCAAGCTGCCTGGGGACCTGTTGTTAGGACCTACAGATTGAGATAATACTGCAACAGTTTCTACTGGTTTTGTGCAAAGCTGAGCCTGTCTTGTGAAAGAAATGACAGCTAACATCAAAATGTATTTTTCAGTCAGCTCAAGGATGAAATGCCCTGGGTGCTTCTGCCTAGCTTGAACACCCCGATCGTGATTGTCCCATTTCATATGGAAGCTAAATAAGAAAATTACATGTCTAGATGTGGTTGCTCTATCTAATACAAACAAGGCTCTGTTTCACAGATTACTGAGTGAAATATTAGCACCAAGTACCACCATGCAGGGTGTGACATCTGGAAAAAAGTTATAGAGCAATTTTCATTATTTTTATAGGAGAAAACTGCAAATGGTAGAAGGTATAAGAGGGAATTCTAGCAGATTGTACATTGTCGGGGACTCTCTTTCCAGCTGTGGCAAACCTGATAACAAAACACACAATCACCTCAAAGCTCAAACATCAGCAGAAACAAGGCAGCCCCCATGGAGAGCTTCCATGTAAGATGGGCTTTCAAAATGGCAGCTCCCCACAGGTAAGAAGCAGCCTGGATGCTTTGGAGAAAGTCTGAAAACACTTAAAGGATCAAGGTATAGCCTTGAGTGAGATATTCCTTTTTTGTTTCTTCGTGGGAGGTTTTCCTTGGTTTGTATATTAAATAAAAGAAAGAGCAGACACGACACTTGTAAGAATATTCTCGATAAGCAAATATTCTTAGGAGAATAAAGTGAAGATGACTAGAAAGCAAAACCAAAGGAGACAGGAAGAATTCTAGGGACAAAATGTTCTTGACTGGCTATGGAGAAAAAAAGAATATCAAGAGCTGCAAAACAGCAGCCCCTGTTATTTGCAAACACGTACCAAGGAGGCTGAGAATAGATCCAATGACAGCTGCAGCCTAATTGATAGGAGACTCGCCTAACAGGTTGTCAGACTGCTGCGTGGCTTCAGTCCAGGCCACGTTGCTGGAGGCACAATGTTAGAAACAATGACAAACGTTTACTAAAAATAAATAAAAAAATATTCCAGGGCAAAGGGAAATATGGCTCCAAGTGACTACTTGCAAAATTGTGTTAGATCTCTAGGAAAGAGGAAAGTAAACGGCAAAATGTGTGAGAGTCCCCCCAGGGCCTGCAGGACAGACACAGGCAGCCTGCCAAGGCACTCCAGGATTGTGCTGCCTGTCAGGAGCATTGGCTCTGGGTGTGCTGAGAGCAGACCTCCACAGAGGCAACAAAAATAACTACCAGATCAGCAAAGAGGACAATCAAGAGAGCTGACTAGCTGCAAAAGAAAAGTTGTATTTGATGTACAGAGATGGACCTGTCTAATGGTAGGAAGAAGACCACAGGGGCAAGTCTTTGAGCTCTTCTTTTACTCAGCACAAAAAGGATGTATGGTTTCCTTGGCCAGTGGGCTTGGGCAGCACTGTGAGAAAGTTCTAAGTGGCTTAGGTACAGCCCTCAGCCCATCCCATGCAACACACTCACAGCCAGAATCACACTGGGGATTCTTTGAATGTATTCAGCTACATGCTAGGACAGAAAGCTTGAAAGAATCTCTGGTCTTGAGCTCCCAAGCCAGCAATGCATCCAAGTAAGCTGCCAGAGCAGACAGGTGAACAAGAGAAAGCTAAAGCTGGGGAGGGGGGAAGGTGGTGAAGAGAGAAGCCATACAGAGGAAAGCCTGCTAGGACTGTGAAGGCTGCTCTCTTTGAAGGAGATCCAACCTTAGTAAAGCTAAGACTACATTGGAGGGAAACAATCTTCTGCCAGTTAACACCTAACACGGGCAGCGGCACATAGAGCAGGAATATAACTGTGCATGTGTGCACAGAGGGACCATGACCCATGGGTACACAGTCCCTCTGGATTTACAAGCACTACTAAACAGACAAGTAAAGTCAGTGCCTGAACAGAGCCCTTCCACAGCAAGGGGACAGAGCAGAAAATGACAGTGCTGGCTGAGCAGTCTGTCTTCAGCTGCTTTCCAGCTCTCCTTGTTGGCTTGGGTTTACTGCACTTGACACTTCTCTGACAATCCCTGGTTAGTAGTGAAGACAATCAGCAAATTAACACATTTAGAATTCATTCCTAAAAAATACTTCATTAATTTCTATAGAAAGGAACTTCAGAACAAGTACTTTCTTTGCTTTGTCACACTATGATATTCATTTGCATCTGAGAATGTCCAAAAAGCTTGTGAAATATCCATAAACAACATTCTGCAGAACTAAACAAGTTATTTTACACAACAAACTCAGAAACCTCCCCGTCTTTGCACTCTGAGAAACAAAATGCACTGAGCAATCATTTCCTGCTCTCTCCTTTATGGAAAACTGACATTGTGTCTTTATGGTCCCTGAATGAAAACTCAGAGGGCACTTTTTGTCCACGGCAACACACAGAGGTCTAACACAGGGCCATCATGAAAATGAATGGAGCAGCCACATGGCTAACAACTCTCTAGGGTACTTTCAACGTATGCTCCTCAGCCCTTAACAAATCTGTGAGTAGCTATAGGAGAAGAAGAAAATTACTCGCAAACCAGGGCAGTCTGGGTGAGGGGAGTTCACTGCAGCCAAGGGTGCTGCTACATGAGAGTGAGACACTGTCAGAAATGGGTTTCACAGGTAGGTTTCTGCAGCATTCTCTGAAATCCCAGTCTGTTCATCACAATCTCCCCCTGAAGGATGTCTATTAGCAGACACTTCTCCTTTATTAGGTGAGTTCAGCAATATGGTTTCCAGTATGGGTAATAGGGAATAACAAACAAGAAATTCAGAGCAAGGATCATGAAACAAAAAGTTACCAATAAAGAGCCAAAATTCTCAAGAGGCTTGTGCTTGGCAGATGCATGCATACATACCAGTATCCAGTTTATGCATGCAGACAGATCAGAAGTATTTCTGATAATTACAGTAAGAGGTGAGCCTATTTCCGAGCTTTAGAACCAAGCACCTCTGGATTGTGCACATTCTGAGAGTATCAAACTATGAAAATTAAATCACCCAAAACTCCACTGCACATTCACAGCCCCAGATCTGGCTTTAATATATTAGTTACCCCCATCTCATTAACTGTAATGAAAACCCAGTCCCTGGGCTATGGGGAGTGCAAAATCCCGTTGAAGGTTTGCCTTCTGTTTCATAAGGTCCAGTACTTAATACAGTTCAAGGTGCTGTGTGGGAGAAAAGACTGTAGACAGAAAGACTATTTTTGTATTGTTTATGAAATAAACTCCCTGAAGAGTATACTTGCATCACATTGCTGCAAGAGTAGAATTACTGCTTGTGCTGGAAACCAAGCATCTCATTTTTTCATACAGAAATTTTTTGCCCCCTATGAAAGACCCCGACCCAGATTGGGTGAAATTTAGAAGCATGATCCCTTTATTGACTTTAACAGAAACAGGATTGAGCTCTATAATCAACTTTTATTTAAGGCAGACATGATCTTTTGTACTGTGTTTTTGTAACTCCACTAGACCTTAGAAAGCATTAACCTGTTTTGAATTCACAACACCACTCCTTAAATATTGGACTCTCACCCCAGAGACTAAGGACTCTGAAATACTGACCTTCTGCATCCAGTGATTTTGATCATGAGTTTGCATCCCAGAACTGCAGGTCAGGTTTAGATCTCAGCTCAGTATATGAGCACATAGTGGGAGTGAGGAGTTATTTTCTAGGGCACAAGAGTCAAATGCTCCATGCTGATAGAGAAAATGGCATGGTTACTGAATGCAAAGGAGTTGCTGCTTCTTTACAGCCAACCCACTTCAGCAGAAACCTCTGTAGGAAATAATGTAGAATCACTTTCTTACTGAGCACCACTGAAAGATCTTGCTTATTGACAGGGAGCAAGAGATGGAAGATAGCAGAGCACAGGAATATTCAAATGCAGTTTGGGGTTTTAGAATAAAAACAACTTTATGTTTTTAAATGGAATAAACTGTAGTTAGTCCATTTCCCCAGACAGCAAAATCAGAATTTTTGAAATGCCATAAATTATTCATAAGTTGCGTCTGTGTCATTCCAAGAAGCCCATCAGCCACAGTGTTCAAAATTCAGAAAATGGTTGAGCATTTCAGAAGGGCATCCAAAGCCACACACACCAAGCTACCATAGTGAACATCAGCAGATGAGTGCACATCTGGAGCTTCATACCCTGCTAGAGCATAAATCCTGGGCAAACGCTGCAGGCATATTCAGCAGGGCTTCAGCACCAAAAATGGCGGAGCCATCTTCTCTATAGTTACTTGAAATTTCAGGCACTCACCTGAGCTCCAGCTATGTTGCAACCAACCAGCATTTGATTCACCTTTCAGGTAAAGAAAAGTAGTGCCTACTCTGGTCTCAGTACTATGGTTTATAATTAATTTATAACTCAAACTCAAGTGATTTGAGTTTCAGTTACCATTTTCAAGGCTGACATACAGCAGGCATTGGGACCATAGGTCAAGGCCGTTTGTTGACATTTCCTGATGTTCTCCAGCATAGCAACAGAATTGCTTAAGAACATCCTCTTTGCAATTTGAGACCTGCAATCACCAACTGTGTTCCTTTAGCAGGGTCACACTTTCCTTCTGCTACAACAGTAAAACCCATCTCTGTGGGATACTACCCAGGGCAAGACTGTGCAAAGAACTCCCCAGAGCCACAGTGCCTTACATCCCTACCATACTTGCCAAGCATATTTCTAGCATTAAAAGCAAATCCCAGCACAGATGACAAGAGCAACAGAAAATCCCTATTGCCTACTATAAAACCCCTGCTCAGTCCTCTGTAGTCCAAGTGACTGTTGCAGGGAGGTAATACACTAGCTGTTTATGACAGGTAATGATTTCAGGCACTACTTGGAGGTACATGGATGAAGGGCAAGAAAGTGATAGAGCAGAGCACTGCTGCCATATCCTACAACATCACTAGCACAATACTCCACCTCTGACCTTTAGCATTTTCCAGGATCAATTTCTCAGCTTTTACTAAAGCAACTGACTGCAAAAACAGGCCCAAATCAAGTTCTTGCTCATCATCATAAACATTTCCAGGTACACACACTTTCTTATGCCAAAGACGAAGGAGCTACTACCAAGGACACCAAAAAAGCCCCAGGTACAGCCCCAATTGCCAGGCATTCCAAACAGAAAGCCACTCTCTCTCTCTGCACCACTGCAATGGCCTCAAAGGTGACACTGGGCAGTGCTGGATCGGACCCTTTCTTTATTCATCTACACACCTGTAAGCAATGATTAGAAGTTGTATATTGTCCATCAGTATTTTGGCACTAATTGCAAAGGCTGGAGTCAAAGAGCTCTTGTTTGGTTGCTGTTCACCCCTGTTAGTGGCTTTGCTAATCATGTGAATAACAGTTGTTTCATCAAGAAACATTTTTTAATATCTGTCAATTCAAATAAAGACTTCACTAATTCTCTAAGCCATGGAAAATGGGCTGGTCACAATGGTTTCAGAGGAACCTTTTATCCTTCAGTGCTATCAGGAAGTAACACTTTTCCTGAATTAGTTGGTATTGGAGCTCTTACTGTCCAAAATGCTCAGCTAGGAACTGTCTTGTTCTCAGGTGCTGCAAAACCAGAGATTACAGATTGGTTAGAAAATTTCAAGTGCCACCTAGGAAGATATGTATTGAAAATAACATAATTTTGTAGAATTTAGCTCCTAAAAGACACACCTAATGAATAAGTTGCTACTATAATTATTTTCTGAAAGCAAACATTGTGATATGACACAAAAGGAGATAAGATGTACTCCTTGTCCCGGTAAGTTACAAAGATTCACTCATTTGGCTTCACTGAAGAGCTCAAAGGGGCTAATGAAAAAATGACTGACACTTGCTGGAGACCAAGCTTGGCAAAATTCAGTGGCAAAGAGTGCCTTGGGAAGTTGTAAGGATGTAAAAACAGAGGCATAACAATGATATTTCTGCTTCAATGCACAGTAATCATAAGCAGTTAGAATTAACCTGATAAGGAATGGGAGGCAGTGACAAAACAATCCTGAAACTTTGTGAGAAAACAGATGAGCCCTTGCCAGTCCACCTGGTCCAGCTTACCTGCTCAACCTCCACACTTGCAATCCTTTGTGATGGCCCAGGTTGACTGACTTTGAGAGCTCATAACAGGCAGCCACTAGATTGTAGGAGAAGAGCAGTAATAATAACCACCACTTAGTTCCCAACGCGCTCACCAGCTATTGCTACTGTTGGGCCTTGTTTCAACAGGATCATCATGTAGAGAAACAGCACAGGGGGTTAGCAAAGAAAAGAGGACCAAGAAATTGAGGTCCATTCTGCATGGCCTTGGCAAAGTTCTCAGTCCCTATGTGTGTTTTAGTTCCCCTTTGGCAAATAAGGGACAACCAGAAGGAGAAAGTGCTGTGTGATAGCCCAGTAAGCAAATCATCATTTTGAATGTGTCTTGCAGAAGGAAGCGTATTGTAACATACCCACTTTACCATACAATGTTTAATTTTCTTTCAAATGTTTATGTTTTTTCACTGTCTAGCATAACAATACGATTATGGATCACCACTTTAGCACATGAATACATTCCATCATTCTAGATTACAGCAGTAACTTATTATGTATAGTATGACAACTTAGTCATAACTCTCTGAAAATTACAACTATATTTCCCAGAAAGATTCCCAAAGAACAAAAACCTGTTTATTTTTGAAATTATTTTCTCTATGTGTCAATTCACTTAATCCTGTGTACAATTCAGCAAACTTTAATCCTTCTGCGTATTTCCAATTCAGCAATATCACCCTTTTAGCTACTGCATTTGCTCCTAATAGAATTTTTCCCCTGTGGTTCATTTATATTCAGGTCACTCAGTGCAAATATTTTTGGATCATCGGAGATGTCATTGTCCAGAATCATATTCACTCTATTTTCTCCATTCCCAGAATGAATTTACTAGGTATGGGGTGCTGAAAAAAAGCTCTTGTTCTCATTCATCTCGTATCTAACTGAAGAAGCAAACCAGAAAATAAATGAAGCCTGATTTGCATGAAATTGTGCATTCTGTATCCTAGTGTTGAACAAGAGCACAGACATTCTTTTAGTTCTGTCACGTCTAGTTTCTATATTTAATTCGTCTCCTTGTCACCTTCCACTGAATTAAGGGAATGATACAGTAAGGTTTCCAGCACTTAATATTGGCCACTTGGCTACTGACCCCACCCTAATAGTACTACCTTCCTTCTATCTGCAGGTGCTGCATTTGTCCCTCCGAGTACTTAGAATCCTCAACAATCAAATCGATATTAACCTGTTGAAAAATCCACATGAAGGGGGAAAGGAGGGAAACACATCCTCCCTGTTGGGTCCCCAGCTGAGAGCAGCGCTGCGTTTGTATTTTGCAGCTCCTGCTTCAGAGGACATCGTGCCCCTTCGCTCTCGGGTGCACTTTGATCCCCCAGGCTGAGCGGTGCCTTGCTCAGCCACTTCCAAACTCTGCTACAGAGATAGCCCCCAGACAAGCCCGTCTCCAGGATCTGCCAAGTGACAGATCAAAGCCAGAAAATTGCCGTTGTTTCTAACGCTCTTCCTGCATTTAACACTTTGCTCTCCCCGCTCCAGGCACCAGAGAGGCCTCTCTGGCTCCTCCGAGTAAAAGCAGGAGCCTGAAGTCCTGTGGGTGAGAGAGGCAGCAGCGAACAGACCCCAAGGGCCTGACAATCAGACGGTGTGCCAAGTTCTATGAAATTAGCTCCCTCGTTTCTCTTAAAAAAGACAAAGGCAATGAAAGACGAGCTCGAAGCAAGGCTGTGTGTACCCCCTGTTCCTTATCCGGCCCCTTCTAGACATTATTTACAGCAGCACTGGAAGCGCTGGAGCCTGCCTTTTAGAGCCCACTGAAGAAGTCAGTGGGAACCTTTCCAACGACTCTGTGGCCTTGCTAAAAATTGCTGAGGTTTGGTCTGTGCTCCTTTAAGGTTGCAGAGAGAGTATGAGTGGTGGGACACAACCCGAACTGAAACTGCTGGTAAAGACGGTGGGGGGGCAGGGAGGACTGGACAGACTCCACTAAACTGTTCTCAAAGCTGAGAAAATTATATCTTTTTTTTTTTTTTTTCTCCAAACAGTTTTTTTCAGCTTTAAAGAGCAGCTGCAGCTGGATAGGTGCCAACTGTGCAGACTCCCTCAGCAGATACAGGCTGAACATGACAATAGCTTCGGGTATTGATGGGTTGTAGACCTGAGGAGTTGGAGGGTAGTCAGTGTTGCCTTTTCCAGCTCTTTAACCCTCAAGACACTGCTGTATTTTCAGAACCCTGACTTCAGGATTGTTTTATGATCCCAAGCACAGGCTGAGGAATACCTACTGCCACAAGAAGTACAGGTTTAATCCTAGTACAGCCAGCTCAGCTCATCATCTTGAACAGACAGATAACTTGAACACCACACAATTCACTGGGCATAGGCTGTTCGGACACAGCGTTAAAAATGGAGTGGAATGGCTTTACAGCATTTTTCTAACTATAGCAATTTCCTATAGCAGTCCTGGGCTGGCCACTCCCCTTCGTGCTGTTCCTTTGTAACATGCTGGATGATATGGTTGGCATTACTGCCATGGACAAATTTCTGTGACCTAGAAGGATGAAAACATCTGTATAAAGGTAAAATGACAGATAATGGCAAATGCCTGCAATCTTCAGATAAAGGCAACACACAGAATAATACAACTTGCTTAAATAATATGATTATGATTTTAAAATGAAGCTTCTTTTCACATGACACTGCTATTCAGATGGACAAACTTTATTCAAAGGCAATCTGTTCTTTCTGGGTCTCTGTGTGCCCATGGTTTTATTTCAAATATACCTTGCTATGCTTGAGTATTCCAATTTCATATCTTCTGGACTAAAAGAGGGGTTGCCTGGTGCCACTGTCACCCTGGAGTGAGCAAGAACCCTCAAAAATAGCCATGCAGGAGGAGTGGCACTGCAAGCCTTGCAGCTAGCATGGCCTTTAGGGCAGAGGGATTTCAGGGACACATCAATTAAGTGACTCCAAGCAAGGGTAGAGTGACGTGATGCTGTGCTGTCACTCAAAGCCTCTTTCACCCTAGTGAACCAGGTATCACTAGCACTAGCATTGCTGGTTTGGTGTGGGCTTCAATGAAGAGTTTGATATATGTTTTCCTACTGCAGTCAGACAAACAGGAATAGTATTTCCTGTATCACTTCCTCTGCTTGGAAGATAGTGTGGAAACTCCAGCTGCTTTTTCCTGATATATAGGGAGCAGAAAGACAAGGAGGGCAATATCTAGAGAGCTGGCAGAAGTACAGTAAGAGAAAATAAAAGCAAGAGTAGAGAAACGAAAGCAGGTGTCCAGGGCAAAAGAAGTCTGAAGGGCACAAACTTGCAACAACAATCGTCCGTAAACTCAATCAGGTACTGTAAGAGTCACCAGAAGGGAAATGAAAATGCATTTTAAAACAGTTTTGTATGGTTAACACATGCAATGCAAGGCCCTAAAAGAAAAAGAGTTTTCACAGGTGGCTTTATTCCTTGATTCCAAGGTAACCAGCAGAGCTCTGCTGGATAGGGCAGCAAGGAAGCAAAGAGATTAGTCGAGACTGAAAAAAGCAAAAAGGCAGGGGGTGGAAGAGAAGGAGATGGATGAGGAAGGGAATTTTATTTTGTAGAGCAATACAGTACTTTGCTGGGTCACAGCCAGCCTCTGAATGCACCTTAAACTCTTACTTCCCATTCTTTCCCAGCTGGATAGACAATTGCCTGACTATAGAATTGTATTAATCATTTTTATGTCTATGATCTCCAATGCCAGCACAAGGAGTGCTGTTAGACAAAGCTATGTCTCACCATAGGCTATAAGAACAGAACAGGACCCCCTTCCCCTCCTGTGTTTGAGATCAGCCTCTAAGAAAAGCACAGGAAACATCAGGAATTCCCAAGGATCAATGGGGTAAGATATTCCTATGGTTTCAGGCATATATATTGTATTCCTTCCCCAAGCCTTTCATACACAGCCTGATTTATTAACCTTAGTCAGCATTCTGTCTTGTAGACCTGCCAGAAAAGCACAGTGGGATGAAACATCTGGTAAATTTGCTCAAATTCTATTATGAAATATCTTCAATTCAAGTTTCACTGAAAAGAAAACAAGTCATTGTCTTTAAAAAGTGATTCACTTTGCTGTCAGAGAACAGTGGCAATCTGCAGTAGGCATTAGTCCTCTTTTCAGGGCTGTCAAGGGAGAATAGCTCCAATAGTGAACTACTCTGGCCCAGGTAGAAGATCACATGTGTCAAAGCTGTTTCAGTGAAATTCAACTTGTTCACCAGTGTCTGCTGTCTCGTTGTCATGCAGTGGCATGTGCTTACATATAAGAGCAGACAAGGGATGCACAGAGCACATGGGACACAGCAGGCTTGCACCTTCCTGTGAGGCAGGGTGCTGCAGACACTCACAGTTCAGTCAGCACCGACTCCAGCATTGACTCCGGATCTGCATGAAAGTCAGCAAACTATAGGTACAAGCCTTCTCAGATCCAGCTTGGGGATTTCTAACACAGTACAGCATGGTGTCTTGCAGCTGTTACCCAAGTGAGAAAATGCAAACTGTCGTGGTAAACAGGTACAGCCTGTCAAGTGACAGTCAAGAAAGGGAGGGACGTAGCAAATGCTCTGTATTACATTTCCCCATGCTGGCTCCACACTTATGCAAATCTATTGGCCCAAAAAGTCCCACATTATCCTTCCATGTAAGGCAGGGGCCAGAGGCCATTATTTCAGTCTCTAAATTGGAACAATACCTATAGAGAAGCTGCTCTTAGTTTCTGCAGGTGAATTCCAGCCCTCCTCAATAGCTTGGGCTGTTTATGGAGAGAGGTGAATGTCTCTCACCAAAGGACTCTTCAGCAGTGGTTTAATTTCTACGGAAAGTCATTCCTCTCTTACAATCAGCAGCTTTAATAAGTGGATGTGCTGCAGGAAAAGAATCTATTGGTGGGTCAAACTACAGCACTTGACTGTATTCATCCACAGGGGATAGATTTTAATTGGTGAGGAGCCCTTATAGAGCCATCTGACTTTCCTATATACCTGTGGTGCATGGTATATTTGAGAAAGATTTAGCTAGAAAAGGACAGATCAAAGAGACGGTGAACATATTATAAATCATTACAGAAAACAGAACTGCACTAAGAACTAGTCCATCTGTAAAAGAGCAGATAGATTCATTTAGGGCAGGTTGTGCACTGAATTATAGTATAGCAGAGAATATGCTTATCTGTGCAATCCACACAACACACCGTCTGCAGTCAACACATTGCTACGTGTGCTGGCTTGAGCCATTTGAAACTGATTTTCCATTTATGCCAATTCTCATGTTACACTATGCCAGGCTGCTGGAGCTTGGACACTGAATGAGGCAAATCCCTGCCACCCTCTTTGGCTCAGGGTGACTTCAGGACAACACAAAGTACTTGGAGTAAAACAAGATAAGACATAAAATGAAAAAAAAAAAAAACCAAACCAATTAGAAGTGCTGTCAGAGCTGGATTTTTTTCTGGAAATGTGTGATACAACTGGAGAAGGTTTAAAAAGTGCTGCAGACAGTAATGTGGCTGCCAAAAGGAGAGCAACTGTCAGAGCAGAGAACTTTTTTGGGGCCAGGGCTAATCCTGGAGAAGATGACATTTTTTGCAGTTCTCATTTAATCTGGGCAAAGAAGGCTGAGTGGGGAGAGGTAATATAGAGACAAAAGCAGAGCTGCAATCACAGAAGATTAAAATATCTCAGAGACATATTTAGAAACAGAGTCTGCAAAAGAGGCTTCTGGCAACAAAGAGAAATTTTGGACCAATCTATTAACAAGGCACCAGTCTCAGTTGTAAGGGGTGCTTCTGAGAAAGAAATTTGAACCTGCCGAGCAAAGGAAGTCATTCAGTCCAGACCAGAACTGATGGGGAGAGGACAGTCCTCTTGTGTTGCAGACAGAAGAGGGAATATAAACTACCATGAAAAAAAGAGACTGGAAGTGAAAAGGTGCAAGGAACTCATAGCTGGAGCTGACTGAAAAACAACACATCAAGCTATGGACAATGCCTATCATTTGGAGAAGAAGCACAAGAATGTCAAGGAGCTCATTTGAACGAGATCACAGCATGGAAATCACAGCAGTGCCAGATACAGTGACTTCAGCAATGAAAGAACCACCACAGATAAAAAGTAAATGGGTAAAAAACCTTCCCATTTACCAAGCAAGACCCTTCGCTAATCCCCACTGTGGGAGGATGTGAATTGCATGCTTGAATAAATAATGAACTGGGAAACTAAAGAATATACAATAAATAGTACCATGGAGAAAAATAGTCAGCCTAGGGTAAAACACATGCCAAGGGCCTGGTCTCAACAGGGTGAAGCAAATGTGGAAGTAGGGGAGCAGAGCAGCTGGGGGAGCTGTGCAGGGCAGGCTAACCACTGGGCTGGCTCTGCTGGAAAAAAAGAACCAAAAAAAGGGAAAAGGAGGAGGAGGGATGAGACTGATAACAAAGCCATTGCAGACTGTCTCTATGAGGAACAGACAGGACTGGAGGCATACTGGTTAGCTATTACACAAACTAGATGGAAACCTTTTATTTTTCCAGTGAAGCATGTAACTAAAGTCATCACAAAGTTAACCAAAAATTGCATTAAAATATTGTTCATTTCACATTCTAGTGAATTGTGCTTCTAATGAAGTACCCCTCTCCCCCCCCAAAAAAAACCAAAAAAAACCACCTAACCAAAAAACCAAAACCAACCAACCATTTTCATCCTTTTTATGAGAAAACATGTAGCAACTGCTGCATCTACCATCACACCACACTTGAATAATGTGTCCTGATCATCACATTTGGAGCAGGCAGGGCTCTGCATGAGCAGACACTAGCTCCTGCAAATGTGTAACATAGATAGAATGTGCTTTTGAAATGTTAAAATTAAACAAAGGGTTATTGCCTTGTTCAAGATAACATAATTCCCCTCTGCCAAGCAGTGCTAACAGAGCAGATCAGGTCTGTCACCTACTTGCCCGTTCTGATACTGCATGGGACAGCTGCACTCACAGTGCCTCTGGCAGTCTGCAAGAGCCTCCCTTTCTCTGTTCCTCTTCCTCACCTTTCTGCTCTGTCAGGAAGAAAAGGCCATGAGGTAAACCAGCAGAAAGAGTACAAGCTGTCAGAGGCCTCCCTCCCAGGGCTCCTTAAATTCGCCCTGATCCAATGGATCAGCAGAAATCCAGCCTCTTCCAGGCTCAGAGACTCTGGCAAAGAGCAACAGGGAGAAGGAAACGGGACACAGGGTAAGGAGAGAGTGACTGTGAGAAGACTGGGAACAGTGGTGTGGAACAGCTTTTGGCTGTGGCTCCTACTGATGTGGGAGCTACCTCCTAACTCCATTTGTCAGACTGGGCCCCTTCAAGCTCCTTAATTTTATTGCTTTCTCTAGCTGCTATCTCAACAGAATATTGTTTTCATGACTTTCCCTGTAATCTATAAAACTAACGATAAATAATCAAGAAAATACAGTGAAAAAGAGAGGAGAAAGCCCTTTTCTACTCTGAACAGGCTTCAGACATCATTAGCAGCCTGTTCAGGAGCCCAGCCCCAGCCATGAGAAAGCAAGCTCTTAGCCATCACACACTTTCTACCCCCCACTCTGCAGTTCTCTTTGTCATCCTCAGCTTGTGAAAGCCTCTGGTATTGGGCTGCTATGAGTAGCAACAAGATAAGTGGAAGACATGATAGAGAGCTGAAGCACTGGGCAAGCTGTATTTACTCTCCTCTGTTCCTTGGAAAGCTACCATTGCCTTGCTCTTTGATGTCGTATGTCCTCCCCCCGTCCCCCTTTCCTTTACGACTTAGAAGCAGCAAGATTTGAATAACAGCGAAAAATATTTTAAAACATTTTATGGCTATAATCAATATAAATTAATGGCTTTATTGTTGTGGGTTTGCTTTGTTGTTTTTTTCTTTTTTTACACAGGGAAGCACAGACTCCACACTTCCTTCTGTCTTTTCTTGCAGCCCCGGGCCTTTTGTTCTCTGGCAAAAGCTCCCAGTTGAAGTGTGTGGCATTTTCTGGGCACTATGTCTTCAGTATATTCTTTGCAGCAGGGTAATTTTTTTGATAGTCACTTGAATAATCAACAGTCAGTATTAAAATACAGCATTGTACATTGGCACCCCTAACCCCCAGGAAGCAGCAGAAGATGAAGAGGGAAGCCTGCAGTTCTTATTGGACTCATTTTCTTTCCTTGAGAACTAGCTCGTTCTTTCCTACATGCAAGTATCCCACACTGTTAAAGCCAGCCCTAGTTATCTATAGCCAGCTCTTGTTCCCATTCCTAATATAAAACTAGAGTATGGGTCCTGTTCAGGCTGGTAAGAGAATAATAGTGTGGGCTTCTAAAGTTGTCCCGAAATGAGTTGTTTGTAAACTCTGTATGCACTCTGATCTCTCACTGTTCCTCACCTGAACACCTCCTCAGATGTGGCAACACTTCAAAAGAGTTGTAGAAATTTTTCATTTGCAGATCTAAGTTAATTTGTTAAAAGTTGACCACAAGGCTAGTAAAGAAGCTGGCTGCTTTAGGTCCTACCCTTTCAACACAAGGATGTATTTTATAAATAATTTAACAAGACAGAAGAAATTAAGGAAGAAAACATAGAGCAAAGTCTGAAGGAAGGAGAGACTCTTATCACAGCTGAAGCCATTTACTTTTGTTACATGTAGTTACATTATTTTTTAGTAGTCAGCTTTTTTAATGCTAATTCAAGCTTGCTGTTTCTTGCTGACAGCCATCCATATGTGACCCCCTGTTCTTTACAAACATTACACACTGTGCGAGATTATATAGTTGCGGACAATGGGTTTTTTGCTTCCTGTAAAACTAAATTCTATCAGCCTGAGACAGTGGCTTGCTGTCTCCTCTCTTCTCTCCTGCTCTGAACTTGCAGTGTCAGAGACAAAGATTTTTCAGTGAGGAATGTATCCTACTGGAGGCTCCTTCTGCTTCCCTGTTATTTCAGGCTGTTGTTTCACCCTGTTCTCTTCCAAGACTACAGCTGCTGCCACCAAAAATTAAACTGAAAACAAGAAGAGGTGGTAATCTCTCCTAAAACCATGTAATGCCTTATAGAAGGCTTGTGGAAACACCATCATCCTCCTTTAGTCTTTTGTCATACCATGCTAAATTAGCTGCATTGCTAGAGAGTGTGCTTGTGACTCACTGTGACAGCTTTTAAGAGAATGTAGTCATACACACACCAAAAAAATAAAACAAAACAAACAAACAAACAAACAACGAAAAAATGGCAAGCCATAGTGGCATTTTTTACTTGGGAATTTTCAGCTTTGTTTTTGGGCAAAGTAGTTTATTTAAATGATGGCCCTGCAAGCACATATAGAGGCCTGACCGGGAGAGATGCTGAAGTACCCAGCAGCACGGTGAAACAGGATGCTCAGAACTTCAGGGAAGACACTATATACTAAGCAGAAGCTGACCCAAATATCACAGTGATAAAGCTTAGGCTGAAATAGAGTGGTGAAACAAGGCCAAATGTAAATTCTATCTTACCATATTCAATAGGTGCTATCAGACTCAGAGTTGAACAGAATAGAGAGAGGAGAAGCAGCGTCTCAGAAATAAAACTCTAAAGGCAAATTGTGGGCTTGCGATGAAAGAACCTGGAGGAGGGATTCAAACAATTACATTGCTCCTATTGCATTCATAAAGCAGCCAACCCCTAGGAACAAGGGTGACCCCATGTCCTTAAGAGCAAGTGCTGTAGTTTAGCTGTAAAGATGACAGCAGTTTCACTGAGCACAAGCACCACGAAGGGTCAACTGCTTGCTGAAACACTGCCAATCCTTATGAAGATGCTCCTTTTAGATATACAACACACACCAAACCTTCACTATTTCCTTTCTGTTAGGTTTGTTACTTGGCCTTGGGAAAGCTAAAAGCCGACTGAAGTGTTTTGTGATTCAGCAGATTTAGAAGAATGAAAGGAATCCAGTGAGGTAAATCACTCGGAGGAAGGACACAAAAAAAGAAATGAATGACTATTTAACTAAAAGACATGAAACTGGTATTTGAGAAAAGAAGTGGACAAGGAAGGGCAGGAGTAAAGCTAAAAAAAATAAAACCTGGCTAGGAAAGGCTGCATGGTAGTATGGAAAAAGATTTTTAAGGAATAATGACAAATAAGAATATTTCAAGTACGTAAGAAGCAAAATGTCAGCAGGGCATCTAAAAGAGTACCAGGGTTATTTAGTAACAGAAGAAAGAGATTGCAGAAAATTCAAATGAAATCTTTACCAAATGTTCATAAGAAAGGATGTAGGACTGAGTTAGGAGAGAGAATTACTTTTTCCATGAAAGGCGGAAAATACTCAAAAAACTCTGGGTCACAAGGAGAAAGAATAAATAAATTACATCTCTGCATAATACAGACAGTCCCTCCAGTCACAGCTGAGGTAGGGAGGTCTTCTAGGTGTGAATTTTTAAAATTTTCTGTGAGAACCAGGAGCTGAAGAAAAATGTGTTCCTATTACTTTCATCCATTGCATTAATTTGTCCTACAGGAAGCAGAAATCTATATAACCTCCCAATCTTAGGTACTGTGAGGGAAGAAATCAGCCTCAAGAAAACATCCTTATGCTATTTTAGTATCTGATGCTGCAAGGGTCTCACAAGGAAAGACAGGTTTTGTGTGTGCACAAAATAGCTCTCTGCTGGCTTTGCTTCATACTCCAGAGCAGCTGTGGGAACAACAACCAACAGCCAAATCCCTTCTGTGTTCATAATTCAGGAAGGGATTTCTGAATATTACAAGGTGGACCAAGCTCACCTGTAAGTACCATCAGTGACTTGTACTGGAAGCATTCATCAGACAAATAGTGAGCACAGTTAAGCTGCAAGCAGAAAACCATGAGAAGAAAAGTGTGATGGTAAAAGCTTCAGGCAAAAGCAGTTGGAACTTCATAATCAAACTGTACCCAATGTTCTCATTCCTTTTTTTATTTTTTTTCCTAAATTTAAGGACAAGATATTCACAAAGCACTTAAGAACATGAGAACAAAATGACCTCTTTATGTGTCCTCACCTTGTGTTACAAAGTGCCATGGGTGATGTGCTTTGAACAAACCTCATCTGGATGCTCGTCCCAAAGGACAAACATTGCCAAACAGCTGTCACCAGTGTGCACTTTGACCTACCCAGCCCTTACCTTGTATTCAATCTCATACTTTATATTAGGTTTTGAAAACAAAATGTATGGGCATATAATATGGACTCAATGTATTGTAGCAGCTCAGGGAATGCTGAAGAAATAATGAATATTGTCAGATGCTGATGCTTTCTTCTTAAAATGTTTTTGCTCGTACTTGGATTTTCTCTGTGCCATCTCTTCATGTTTCCTGTTAGAACACAAGGTGACCTTTTCATGCTTAATTAACCAAACAAAATACACAGAACATTAATGCCAAAAATACCCCTTGTGCATTCTACTCCATTTGCAGATGTTTGAAATAATCTAACCTAATTTCTTTCTCAGGTTAGGGTGAATGTGGTGTGAAATAACCAAAGAAAGTAAAGAAGAGGAAGAAGGAGGGACAAACACATGTTGACAAATAGAAGCTAAGGGATAGAGTCTGTGTGTGCATGCACAGTAAACTGTTCCCCAGCAGTTTGACTGTATTCTGAAACAGACCCTTGATGATACTGCTTTGCCTTAATATAGAAATGTTCAAGCAAGCATCTCAAGGCATCCCTCAACCAGTCACACGCAGCACAGTGTGGCAGTCAGAAAACTACCAGTACAATTATTTTGCAGAAGAGTAAATTGGTTCATGTGGTCTGGATGACTTATGCTTGTTCATCACAAAAAATCAGTGAAGAGGCTGGGAGTACAACACTGAAATCACTACTCATGAGGCTTTAATTATCATCTCTGCTCTGCGGTCTTCACCTTTGCAAATTGCTAACTCTGCACTGTGGGAATTGCCCCGCTGTGCACTCAGGGAGGATGCGCTCCCTTCACCGGGAGCAGACATCTGTCTGAACACTGCTTGGAGTGCACGTACACTGATGCCTCATTCCTAGCAGGGTCTGAAGTACTGCCCGCTAGCCTTGCTACTTGTAATTTGTGGCACATTCAGCTGACCTCTGGTATTTGAACATTTCACCTACTGCTCATGCGATGGTGCTATTTCACATGACTGGCAATTTAGCTGTGCTGGTGCAGGGGCAAATGGGGCTCCAAATCCATTCTTGAAGGAAGAAGCGAGACTGCAGATACCCTGAAACCCAGCTGAACCAAATCTGCCTTCATGCCACTCTGGAATAGGAGAAATAAGAGTCATTGCCATGTCCCATCCATGAACTCCTTCCAGAGTTCCCCTATGATCAGGTTTCTGAGGCAAGTATATGCCTTGCGGCTCTTAGCCATTAGGTCACAGCTCAACACATAATGCAGGTCTTCAAGCAGAGGCCTAAGAAAACTCTTCAATAAACTGGAAGTATGGTAAACCTCAGACACACTTTGGAGGAGCTAAACTGTGGCAAAAGAATGATAAAACCCATTTCTGTCTGACAAGGCATTTAAGAAGTTCAGCCAGTTGAACTCCTTGATAGGCTGACATTCCTAACACTATCATTCTGCACACAGGGTGCCCCATGCATGAGTGAAGATGGTGCTTGAAGGCTTTGCTTTTCGTCAATGCCTTTCTGTTTGTCTGTGGAAAAAGCAAGTTCACATTAATTTCCCTATCATTTTGACTATAAATGCTCTGGGCACCTAATAAATTAAATTACCATTTATTTAGTTAGCGTTTGGTTATTTAAGAACTTAATAACCAACATATGTCATGACATGAACTTGAATGACAGAATTCTACATTTGCAGTTCAGATATCAAGATAGAATAGGTCATCTTCACTTCACATCCCTCAAGCCTGGCACCCAAATGGACACAGACACAATTGAGATCATTCAAATGGAGATACCTGCAGGGTGCCATATGCATTTAGAGAGAATAACTGAGAAATAAGAACATTTAATACAGGGGAAAAATGTCCCTTAGGCAAAGATTTCACTAGACACTAGAGACTTGTGGTATAATCCCTTTCCTTCACAAATGACGTGATTCAGTCTTCAGCTCTCTATTGTGCAAGCAGCCCTAGAAGCATTTCTAAACCTGCCCTCTGTCCCACAAGCAAGAATTAAAATACTGTAATTATACAAATAGTTTCTCTTGTCTTTCTCTAAAATACTAATATACAACATGCTTCACTGAAGACACTCATGACACATCCAGAGGTAGGCAATCACCATCTCTCTTTCCAGGGTCACAAGAGGTATGGAAGGGACAGAGCTAGATTAGGTGTTACCCTTAAAGTTTTTATGCTGAATTCAAAGTGACTATGGTCATCCTCTCATTCCTAACGCTGCAACAAAGAGGTCTGCCTTTACTTAAATCTCAGCCATTTCATGGAGGAATGTAATTTGGCCTAAGTGATATACCCAAATTCCCAGTGGAGTTCTTGGGTACATTTCTACACACACAGGTATACACAGATCTCCTCTCTTTCTGCTTTGCAGTGTCTGGGTAAGAGCTTCATACAATTTGGAGTCCAGTTCACAGTAGTCTGACCTAATATGTACCTCCCTGCAGAGCAGCACTAGTTCTGTGAACCAATGAGAGTGTGACGTACTAGCTAATGGCTTAGCAACCCACATAAACTACAACTTTCCTCTCTGATTGGAATAACAGTCTTGAAAAACTTAGTTGTTTCATGAGAACATAATCACAGTCCTTGACATAGTCACTGGAGTGACGCAGGTCCTAAAGGTGATGATAAATCACTCCCGATCAACCAATTTCAGATTGTCTACAGAGGTTTAAGAATAATTAGCCTGATTCACCTTTGAGTCAGTCCATTTCTCCATTGATAAAAAGGCACTTCAGTGCCACTACCATCTCAGAGCTGGAACAAGGCAGAGTTCTTCTCTGGCATAAAACTGGAATAATAAGGCATTTGGGGAGGATTTAAGTGGTCCTTGTTTGAAGGGTCAGAACCCCGCAGAATTGCAGAAGCAGGAGGGACCTTCAGAAATCACCTACTGCCCTCCCAGACGGTGGGACCAATGCACCTATGACACTTTTGACAGATGTTTGTCCAATCTGTTCAACAGCACTGTAAGCTTATCTCAATCCCCAAGACAAGTGAGAAAACAGGCATGTTTTCTGTATACACTGACATGTCAGAGAAATTAAAAACGCGATGGATTCTCATATCAGACTACTGAGGACTAATTACAACAGTGCTTTCCAGCAAACCAGTGATTGTAGGCTAATTTTCTGTTATGAAACAGAAACCAGGGTTAATGAGGCTAATTGTGTCTACCAGTGTTTCGAACGAAAAAGGAAGCCAGCTCAATTTTGAAGTGAGTTCTTTGTCAGGAGCAAATTGAGGCAAATTGCTACAGTTGTACCAGCATTTCCTAAAATTGCTTTGTATCATGCTTGGGAAACTAACACTATAGAACACAAGCTAGTAGTACAGAAAATGAAGCTTATTAGACATTAACAATATTGAGTTTCAAATTCATGGCTGTGTGATGTACACGATGGTTGATCTGTTGAAAGCAATGCAACAGGGAGTCATTAATAAAGTGAGTGACCCTCATTCCAGCTGTACTGAGGTACTACAAAGAGGAAAAATTAAGAAATCAAGGTGTGTAGCAATATCTGTCAAACAAAAGCTTCACGTTCTATGTCTCATCCATGACTGATTAATTAATTACACAAGCTGGACTAGTAAAAAATGAGTGCATTACTGCAAAGCAAAATTCACAAGCCATTAGAAATCCTTCAAATAAAAAAATCAATTTAGGCTCTCTTGCTACAAGTTGATAATTCTAATAATTACTCAGAAGAGTTGAGTGACTTCGGTGACAAAAGACATAAGCAAAATCTGCAGCATAGCACAAGCAGCTGCTGCTGGGGAAGCCTCATCCCTGGCAAATACACCGCAGTGTTAGTGCCCCTGCTATTCACTTCCCAGTCACTGTTAAATCCCCAGCCAGGCCAAACAGCAATGCTTTGGGTTTGCAATGTAACCAACTGGAACTAAAATGCAACACATTCATTTGCACTCCATACTGGTGCCCAAATCAAGCCAGCATGAGCTAGAAAGAATATGGAGCCTTTCAGCTGCAAAACACACAGGCACAATGGTTGTGGTTTGACCTGAGTGCAAAATCCAGGCTGCCTTACCCCTCTGTGTGCCCAAGGCAGAAGCATCCTGGGATTTGCAGGAAGGCCTTACTCTGCTGCAGGGTATATGGGTATATGGGACAGATCTAAAGAAAATCCACATCCATACATGTGGCTGTCCAAAAAGGAGCTCCTTAGGAGGACAGTGACTAAGAAATAAAATATAAGCATGCCAGACAGCAAGGACAACAAGCAAGAAAACAGACAAGTGAAAGAGGTCCTATGGGAAAAAAACGTGGAGCTAAGGAAGGAAAAGAATTATTGTGATAATACATCAACAGAAGAGAGAATAAAAAGCATACGGAAGAAAGGGAAGATAAAGCCCAAATAGGGAGACATACTGGTTAAAAAGGGCAACAAAAATGTGTACAAAATTAAGGTCAGCAAATGTCACCAAGTCCTTAGCCTACATTTCGTATCAGAAAATCAGTTCTGGGAGAAAGGGGTTGAGAGGAAGCAAAGGGAATCTCAAGACAGGACTGGGGAGCACCTGGCTGAGATCTCAACTTTTATATTGAAAAGCCCATTTGATATCTTTTAGTTTAAAGTTACAGCCAGCAGCTATCCAGCTCCAGTGCCTCTCCTGATCTGGGGCCTTCTGCAAACTACAATGCCTTCACTGGAATCGAAGCTTCCCTTTAGAAAAATTATGTGTGCAGTCCTTCTGGTCTGCCAAGATACAGCCTTCACTATGTAAATCAATGCTCTGCTGTCTTGTTGAATCTACAGCCTGAGGTATGAACATCTCCCATTCATCTTAATGGGATGTTAACCTCAAAGCCTCATTGTGACTCTCCAAATGCTAATGCTATATTAAACAAGTTGTTCAACATACAAATTCTGGGCTTAAGTCACTTACTTTTCTACAGGAAAACTGAATCTAATATTGATTTTGCGTCTGAAGGCCTACAGAAAAATACTCTGAAATAAACAAATACCTGAATTGCCAGTCACTGGTCATCTCTGCAAATCAGTTTTATTTTGGTGTAGAGATGCAAGAAGGGGCTTAGGTTTGATTGACTGCTGGTTTTCCCTATTTGTCATCTCCAGGTAGGCAAGTGATTCTTTTGTTTGCTTTCAGAATTTCTATTCCCTCTCCCAAAGCTGGTGTCAGTACTACGTGGGTTTACAAACCTTTTGATTCATTTTTCTGGGACAGCCTCTTCCATCTTTATTCCTGTTTTCTGCTCTTGAGAAGACCTCAGGACGTGAAAAGAAGAGCTCAGTGATGAGGCACAGGGACCATCAGAAGACATCAAGTGCCTTTTGCTTTCAAGGGCAGAGAGAGATCTGGTGCTGTGAGGCACGTGCCATAGCAAAGGCAAGTGCTCCCTCTTGAAGCGCGCACAACAGGTGAAAACTCCAGGTTTCCAGAAGTGGCTGGCTGTTACCAGTGCTTCCATTGTTCAGCTTTCAAGAGGAATCACCTGAAAATTTGGAAATTGATAATATCTACCCTGAAAAAGCCTCACAATTAAGTAACCAACACCTCTGGTTCCCAGGTTTCCCAGCAGCTCTAGGAAATCCTAGGTAAGAGCCTTACCCAGAAGTCAAGCCAAGCCCCCACACTTTGGCCTTGAATAAAGATTTCAGTACTGGGCTTACTACCAGAAGTGAACGCACAGCACCGAAAAATAGATCAAAAGACAAATGAAACTGCCTGCTCAGATAAAGCCCTTTTCAAAAAGTTGTAAGGGGGAGGGGAGGACCACGCGAGAGGTTTTAAAGAACTGTCTGTTGAAAGATAAAGGGAGCAAGATACTATGATGAAGAAAGCGAACAATGAAACAGAATCCAGTACAGACAGACCAAGTGAAAGAAAACCACATTACTATTTACAGTAAAGATCACTCATCTAGAAATTCACACACAAAGATAAAAGTGACCAGTGAATGCTGCTGTAATCAAAAATAATACAGCATTGTATGTATTTTAAAAAAATCTAACACTCTCCAAAAATAGGGATAATGGGTCTCATTAATACAGTCTTCATCTGAACTAAACAAGTTCCCTTTATTCACATCATAATTTTTCCTAGCTTGCCAAAAGAAATGCTCATGATAAGTCATTGCAGTGCAGCCCCCCCACCCCACACATCTGTGCCTAGCTGAAGCTTAGCTGTGGGCAGGACAATGATAGCCAAAGAAACCCATTCACATTTCAAAGACTTCCATTTTTGCATGAGCTCGTGTTGCTTGGGTTATACCTGAAAATACAGCCCAGCACCTGGGTTTTTCTCTTTGTGCAAAACAATGGCTCCCAACACTGCTGCACTCCACTCAGTGCACACAAATATCTTTGCCTGAAATACAGATGTTCAGTGAATATGTGGGACAACACACTACAGTGTGCTACTCAGCTTCCAGCCATAAGGTCTTTTCTCTTGGTTTCTTGGAAGTTTAATTATGATCTACTACTATTTGCATGTCAGTATCCCAAGCAGACACACAGTCAGAGATGGTTGCTATTTTGAACCTGTAATTGATGAAAGAATCAGACTTCCATGCATGTGACAAGCAAGAGGGTTTGCACCTATCCGTGTCCCAGGAGACTCATGAAAATTCATCTCTGCAAGCAAGCAAATCTACAAAAGGAGGTATGCAGTTATATTATCATAGCACAAAAAAAAAAAGAAAAAATTACAACTTAGTATGTTATTTACTACTATTTCCAAATCTGATAATATACTAACAGTACCTTGTCCTTAACAAGGTCCTCCCAAGGACATTCATGACTGCTGTTATTACACTGTTCAGCATCTACAGAGTGAAACTCTTCTGGAAAGGACGTAACCTACTGAGCTGGATTGTTTTGAGTCTCCCTGAACTGTAAGTCTACCAAAACCAGTGTGATCTGGAAACCTGTCTCTGAGCAACCACTGATTCTTCCTGTTGTGTTACAAAGGACAATAAATACTGTTATATGCCCTAGATTTTTGCTTATTATGTCTCTCAGGTGCCATTTTATACCACATGGAAAAACACTCATTGAGAAAAAGGGTGGAGAAAGAAGATGAGAGATAAAATACCAAGTCCATGGATTTTAGTTTGACTTTACTCCTGTGCAAGGTTTATGAGGTTTTTTTAACATAAGCTGCCAAGTGTTCTACAGATTCACGTGTGAGGCAAAAAGAGATGTCAGTGCTCAGCACCTCTGAAAAGCTAATTTAAGAAGATAGTTCAAGTCCTACAGGTTTAATATTTCAGACTTATTACCCCCCAAAATTGTCAGTAAGTCTCGTCTTCTCTTTCTTCTTCAAACAGTACTAATTTTAAACTTTTTTTTTTCTATTGTCACAATGTGATAACTAATAATTGCATAATTAGTGCAAAACAGAGGCAAACATAAGACAGGAACTGAAGTCCCTAACTCTCCAAAGATTATATTTATATATTATTTGTCTCATTAAATATACACAATACCCCAGGCACTCTTTCTCATTATTAATATTCACAAGCAGCCAGCCTAACAAATATTCACCAAATTCACACCTTAAATTTGAAAGAAAGAAAAAAAAAAAAAGAGAGAAAGGGGAGAGAGGCAGACGGAATATATCAGTGAGTCAGGAAATATGAAAAGGAGTTCTTAACTTTAGTTTACAGCATACTAGCAATCATCTGCAGCCTTCCAGCACAATAGGCCTTTATAAACATTTTCTTCACCTCTGAAAGTCTGTGAACCATCTATGGTGAAGAAATGATAAGGAAGAAGGATGATAAGCAGTATATGAAGAAGGGCATGGCAGTTTTATAACCCTCCTAATAGAAAGGCTCTATAGAACTGAGTAGGAAACACATGAAGTTGCTAATATGCTCCAAGAAGTATCATAAAATCTAAATAGCAACATAGTACAATACATTACCATAGACAATCCTGAGAGAAGCAGTTCCCAGCAATGGTCTGTAGTGGTTTGGATGAGCGGTTCTAAAAGAAGACCTTATTCTTCCAAGTAACCTGCCCTAAAAAGTCAAATACAGTATTTCACTGGGACAGGAAAAAAAAAGCTCTGAATCATTAAAATACTTATCTCCAAACAATGAAAAACAGATTCCCTTTACATTCTTCAAGGTAAAAAAATAATCTATTTTAACAGAAAAATATTTCTGTCAAATACACTTAAAATATTTTCATCATCATGCTGAAACATCTCTCCATGTTGTTCTGAATTTATGCATATAATGTGATTTTAAATTAGAATATGATCAGTCACCAAAGATGTCAAGTGCATTATCAAGATTAGTCAAGTATGAAATACTACAGAGGAAAAACATTTCAAAGATGTAAACTGACCTAGTTTCACAGCCTGTTGTTCCAAATTATCAGGATTTCACTAACGATTGTATTTGTTTCATCTTGTCAGAATGACTTGCAGCTTATGAAGTGCATTGATCTACTGGTGAGAATTAATTGTAGAAGCCAGTGACTTCAGTCAAAGTAATAAACTTATTTAAAACCTTTCTGTTGTATATCTTTGTTGGTGTCTCCAGAACTAAAATTCAAAACTTAACAAAAGGAGGGCTCCCTAGGGATTTCAAAGCATCAACTAGAACTTAACAATTCTTTCTCATTTTGTATTCCTCAGTAAAGCCAAGGTCAGTTAACAAAATATATTCTGTGAATAAAAGCATAATTATTGGTGTAATTTGCAGGGTGAATGAAAGAAAATCATCACCGTCTAATTAACAGTACATATGTCAAGAATTCAGTATGAAAAATTGACTTAGAAATAAAATAATAACTTTAAAATAGAGAATCTTTTATCTTCTGCTCTGAACAGAGACCATGAGCCCTGTATGTTGCCTAATTTCTTTTATAAATAATTCACTCCAAATTGTGGACATTTTCCATAGCAGACATTTAAATCTCAAGAAGGCTTAGTACACTAAATAAGAGGATCTTAATCATTCTCTATTCCTTGAAGCCAATTTTCAACTGCAGATTCTTGCTGAAGAAAACATGTTTTTGCTTTAAAGTTTTGAATGAGAACTTTCAATAACATCTTCTCTAGGATGTCTGAGATCCTTTAAAATATTTTAATTTTTTTTAAAAAAGCATTTTTTAACAGAACTTTTCCAAAAACTCTTTAAAATATAGCAGAATGTCATTCTAGTAAAGTCATGGTGTTCTAATGGAGGTTGGGCCAGCCTAGAGGAGTCACTTCTCAAGTCATCCATACACCAGGATCCCCAATTACATCAGCAAGAGTTTAGGAATGAGTACCCAGCTCAGTCCAGGATAGTCAAAGCACATTGGGAGTTGAATGGAGAAGGCAGCTTACTGTGCAGAGATAGAATCACTCTCCCAAGCTGCACCCATCTGCTCCGCTGCAAAGCAGCTTATTTTCAGTATCATTGCTCAACCTGGCTATATTGCAGTGCCTTGCTTGGAGCTTCTGATCAAGGTAGCACTGCACTCAGCTATCAATAAACCACACATTCCATGAGGGAGCAACTTCCAAAATTAATGCAATTCCAATCAATGGCATTTTCAAGAGAAAAAGAACAACAAAAATACAGCTGTAAGATTATGACACAAAGAATTAGTACAGGATATGGACCTGTAAACTCTCAGAGAAATATGGTCTGTCAGTAATCTCCGCATAGCAAAGAGAATGGATTCAGGGTAAACCACACAAATCTCCTTAATTTACAGTACTTGTCCCAAAACTGACATACTTAAAACAAAACACAGTTTTTAAGTACAGAAAAATAATTACGTAGCTGATTTCTCTCACAACTTCTGAAAAATAGTATTTTCATAAATTATTTTGTTTCAAGCATCAGAAATGTTGTTTATAAGTAGAGATACACAATTTTAAGATGTGGATTTCCCAGACACTCAGCCCAGAAGTCGATCTAACAAAAGCCACAACTTTGAGAAAGATACTGCTGAGTTATGAAAAAAGTGTATCAGCAAACAGGTGTTATCAAAGACAGTATCTTCTTTTTAGCATAGAAGTTAGCTAAGGCTTGCTTTCCTATTACATCTCCTAAGGACTCCGCTGATACTGAGCACCATGTGGACCTGGAACACTTTTACGAATTCCTCCGTGTAGTTAAAAGTTTGGGATTTTTTTTCTATTTTTCTTTTCCCCACTCAACACTGTCAAAACCTTATATACAGAGAGAGTGTGAAGAAACAAGAGACAAAAGAAAGCACAATATAACCAGCAGTTCTGTAACAAAACAAAGCCCATTTAAAACCACCCGCCCATCTTTACCATAGCAGATGTGACATGCCACAAACCAGGGAGAGAGTGCAGACTGAGGGACAGCTTACTACACAGACTGGCCTGAAGAGGCAATATTCCCTGGGTGAAACCACTGGGTGGCCGTGGATCATTAAAGCCTTGTCTTGAGATACTGAAGTCTTCAGAGGACAGACACAGCATTAGGAATAATTAATTGCATTAACATTCTCTACACTGCCAAGCATTGTTCATCCTCTAGTAAAATGAACTTTGGTTTTTTCCTTGATTAGCCGCCACAATCAAGGAAAACATGTCTGAAATTTGCAGACAATTTTCATGCTTGAGGAGAGAGCAGAGTCTTATTCTGCAGCACAAGTGCTGTATTATCCTTCACTTCTACAGAAGAAGATGTCAGTATGAGACACACTATATGTGACAATTTAAGTGCGTGCCCTAGGGCTTAAATCAGCACAGTGCCAATGTCTAGAGATACTCGCAATCACAGACAGGCTGACCTCAACTGCAAGACTCAGAAAATAGGCTACATTTCCTAAATTCTGAGCTGGACAAGGCCTCTTTATAAAAGGCCCTGGGAAGAAGCTCATTTCTTTTTTTAAACTGTGTAGTCTGTCAATAACTTCTCAAAAGCTTGAAAGTAAACAGAAAATGTTCTTGCCTAAATCCATTGGTTTGCTTCTAATAAAAACTATCTTGTTTAACAAGTTTTTGTTTCTATTCAAACAAGGTTTAATATGTGATAACACATATGTGACATGCTCAGATACCATGGAGTGGAGCAAGCACCCAAAGGGAAGTCAACTATTAACTACCATTCAAACTTCTCCAAGGAGCTTTGGGGAGTGGAGATGGATAGGGATCTGTAACTGAGGCCATCTGAGCAATTCAGGGGTGACCTTTACTGGTGTAAACAGCAAACTCCCTGGGATTTTGGCAGAAGCTGGAGTTGGAATGACAGCATTTGACCACAAAGGGATGGAGCTCCCTGAGCAGCATCCCACACCAGCGACTGCTCAGAGGTGGTCACTTCTGCTGCAAGTGCCGACACACTTTTCACGCTGTTTGCTTGGTCTGCAGACAGCTTCTCTACCAACATAGTTATTGCAGTGAGGTATGCAATCAGGAGCAGCAACGTAACAATGTCTGCCAACACAGAAATAGTGCTATATTGATAGAAAAATGGCCTCAAACTGTCATCACAGCTCTTTCTCCTCACATGAGCTCTTTAACAGTGGGTTCACCATGTAGACGTGAAGTGTTATTAAGGTGGTCACAAGCCTCTTAGCACACTTACAGCTATGTAGTTACTGCAATATGCTCCAGCTAGTTTTACCCAAGAACCGAGTGGTGCCTTTCCAAGGCAAAGCCTTCCTAACTCAGCCAGCCAGCCTCATCATGCTCTCAGATGGCTGTAATCAAATACTGTTCATTTTGCTTTACGTTTTCAATGGAGTTTAGGTAAACTCTTCCCTTTTTTCCCCACCCCCACCTCAAAGAGGGGATCTGTAGCTCCCAGGTTATTTCTGCCAGAGGTGTCACATCGCTTTCGATGTACAAATGAATGTGCCCAAATCTGAATCCCATGACCGTTGTCACTGTGGTCTCTCCCTTTGCTGCCATTTCATGATTATTTGTGAGTGCTTGCTAAGGAATTTGATCTGGGACGAGCAGAAGAAAACTTCTGATCATCAATATGCTATTGTCAGCTCCTCATCTATGAAATACATACAACACAGGTAACCACACTGGAGAAGGGCTCTTTGCCTTGAAAACAACAGCTCTGGATACAAAACATATAAACATGCAAATGTCTGTGCACGGTTCAACACAGAGATGAAATCCATTTAGAACTATGCTTCAACCAGGTACTAGAGTGGTTTGGAAATCAGAACTCAGCAACTGGAGCTTTCTGACTCCATTCTGCTTTCACAAACTCCCAGAGCTGTTTCTTGCACATGTGCCCATCTCAGCAGGCACTGCAGGGACTGGCAAGTGATTCTGAATTCTGTAGGTTCCTCCTATCCAAATTTCTGCCACAAACCACGCTTGTCTTTGGATACACAGCTATGTGAAATGCATGTTACGGAGGGTTGGGCCCTACACAGGTCAGTGATGCTATGAAGCCAAAGGGCTCAGCACCTTCCAGAAGGGAGACATTGCTATTCCATTATTTTAAAACACTGTTGCCGACAGACTTGGCCACTTCTACAGGCATTCATGTCAGCTACTCCGAGACAAACAGGCTGCCTGCACTGCATTCCTTCTGTTCTCGCCAGCCTCTGTCTATCATCTGTTTTCCATTTCACTCCTTTACCTCCAATTCTTTAAAAGTATCTGTTGGGTTGAAAAGTATCCGGCTGGCTTCCTGGTCTCTGCTGCTGGAAGCAGAGTAGTTTTTGTTACTTGTTCCAGGGAGAAGGCCAGAAGCAGCCAGCCAGGGAGCGCATCAAGCCAAGAGGTGGGGCTTTAAGGGGTTCGTGGGTTGTTTTTTTCCTTCTTGTAATCTCTGCCTTCTGCCTTGCAATTTTCTAAGCATAGACAGAGCCACTGGGCCTGGCCATGATGTGCCCTTGTGGTTAGGCCACAGTGGTCATGGTGACAGGTCTCTGAGAATCACTGAGTTGGGAATGACTCTCTCCTTCCTGCACTCACTGTTGCCCTGAATTTGGTTAAGAAATTTAACTGCTTTTAATTAAAATCATGCATACTCTTGCATGATGCTCTCAATTTAGTCTAAGAATAGCTTATTTAGATTTACTTTACACTTGTGCCTAATTGATTAAACCAAAATAAGCCATCTTCATGCTACAATCAATGCAATGAGTTTAACTAACTCAGAGTCAGTTTGTCCTTCCAAATGTGTGCAATAACAAAGAGCATACAAAGGCATGCAGTGAGTATTAGCTTGGACTGTGAAACACAACATTAATCTGTCACCCCCTGACCCTGCGCTGTATTGCCAATATGTCAAACATCCTCACTCTGCTTAGCCCAAGCACATTCCATGCACTGTGCTCTTTGTCAATAACCATTCAAATATTTCTTTGCCAGTAAAAGTCACATTTTCCTGCCCCCTCCAGCATCAGCAGAGTTTCTTAGCTCTTCATGAAAATTCAAATTAAAAATATCGACAAGTTTTCATTGCTTTTAAGCACACACAAAAAAACAACTCCATCTGCTTTTTCCCTTCTTTGCAAAGGGAATGCAATGCCTGTGGATTTTTAATTCCATTTTCATCTTCAACTCAGACTTGAAAAACTGAGAGCCTATTTTTATGTGGGCTTTAGGAGAACAGTTTCAGAGATTCTCAAGAACAGCTTAACTGAATTTCGACAGTCCTACATGTGAACTGTTTTGTGAAGAGCTTTGGGATCCTTCAGCAGAGAAGATGCTCTGCAGATGGACAACATTTATCATTTGCACAATGCACACACAAACACAATACTGACAGAGAAGATCTCTTATCTGTTAATATAAGGACACTATCCACTTCTGAAGCACAGCTTGCCACAGCTGCTCCTCAGCACACTCTGCCGCTTCCTACCAGAGTTGAGCAGCTAGCCTGGGCAGAAGAAGTGAGGTTAGTTTTCAGCATCTTTTGGCTAGAAAGTACTTTTTTTTAATGTTAGTGTGCAAGAGAGTTAATAGAGAAAGGAATCGTTTGATACCTCTGCGATGTGGGGAAACACGGCAGCAATGCCCTTTTGGGATCAAGGCTGGATCCCAAATAAGAGATGCCTCAGCAAGCTATGGGTTATGGAGGCATGTATCTCTGGGCAGATGAATTCCTACCTATAAGTAATAGAAATTTTAAAAGGCAAATTAAGGACGGGAAGTATGAGAATATCATCAGGAGAAATTATTTGGGAAGAGGGATTTTAATGAGTCTTGTTTTGCGGAAAGGAGAGGGAACACGTCCGACCCTTTTTGGAAGTGCAATGAAAGTCTCCATTCTCCACAGCCTCTTCCAAATGTAGTCCCATGTTATTTCTGGAACATTCTTCCAGAGGCATTTGGTTTTATTCCTGTTCTAGACTCAGTCCCATGACAGATGTCTGCAAAGTCGTGCTGACTTCAGTGGGACATGTCAAGGGTCAGGAGGACGTGTGCTCTGGGACAAAGATTCTAGTGAATTATTTGCTCTAGTGACACTATATATAGTAATTTCTAAATCAATCATGCAAGTCATAGTGTTCCACAAAGAACTGCTATTGTAGACATTAATTTCCTTAGACTATTAGCACTCCTGTTGCAAAGGGACAGTTTCTTGAACTCTTGCTATAGTTACTGCTCTCAGTCCTACAGAATGTTCATGGTATTACTAGCTTCAAAGAGGAGGGAATAAAGTAATGAGAGAAAAGCCACAAGTTATTTTTCTCTGCACCCTTTGAGTTTTTATTTAAGCTCCCTTAACTTGAGCATCCTATATCTCTCACAAAACTTCTTGTCTTTTTGTACTTTTTTTTTCCCCAAATAGAAAACTCTCACAGCAGCTCAAGTGGCTCTACCTTACATGCTGCCTTACAGTTTCCAGCCCTGGAATAACTTCTGACTAGCCATGATTTATCTGGCTGGTCAGAGGTTACTGTACACAGAAATGCAATTTCTTCCTCACACTCGCTCTATCCTTTGGCAACTCCAGGTGTCATCAACAATATGCTGCAGGCCATTTTATGGCTTTTCCTCCAGTATATTATTCAACTTATATCCCTTTTGCTGAGCACCACTGCCTAGAAAGAGCCAGAGTCCTTTTCTCTATATATATTTAATTAGTGTAAGCATTGATTTATGTAATAAAGAGTTGAAAAATCATTCACAATAGTTCTGTCCTTACAGCGCTGATGGTATGTTGCTTCAGCTTTACATTTGCAGAGAATGTTTTTTATTCCTGAGTTCATTCAGGTCTGGGATGATGTTCCTCTCTGGAAATTAGTATTCAAAATTACCTGGTTTCTCCATAGTTTCCCAGATTTGAGGTACATTAAATACCGTTTAGGTTTTGCATTTAGCTTTCTGACTTCTGTGCTTTGATGACCCACTGGAGTCTGGCAACTGACAATCTCAAGGTCTCCTTAGTTCTGGCAAAATAGATTAATTTTCCCATGCTCCTGATATTGTTTTAAAGAGAAGGCAGGAAATCTGTATGAAATAAGTGTTTACTTTCTTTGCAAATCTGTTGCTATGATGCTTCATCTCTTCTGGTTTTTAATCAAAAATCTCAAAATCATCTATAGCAAAGCACCCAGATGAGATCCTTATCTACCTCCACTGCTTGCTACTTAAACCCAGCTGGGGGAAAAGTCTTCAACACAGCTGAGTCTAGTCCAGAGTCAGAGAAAATACTTTTTTTTTTTCCCTTTTTAATTACTTCTTTAGAATATTGGCATTGACAAAGACAGATTATCATGCTTTAGTTCATTTTATTAGGTAATGGCAGTGCTACTCTTCCTGCTATAAGCTTTTGAAAATATTTGTATCACCAGCCCATAGTTTCAAAGATTCACAGGAATAGGCAAAATAGCTTTCGTTAAATAATTTTAGTTAGGAAAGTCGTGAGGATTTGCAGATTATATAGAAGAAAGTTTCACCAACAAACATTGCTACTGTACTAGCTATGGTGTAAACCCGTGCTCCTGGAAAGAATAGGAATTTTTAGTTATCTTCAATGTGAGCACAATCAGGCTCAGTATAGTCAAGAATGCAGCACTGATCTATGATCAAAAGGGCGGTTCAGAGTAAGGAAAGGTATTTCCTCCAAGAAGAATATATAGCTTCCATTTTCCTTACTAGGAGCTCTAAGGTACTCCAAAGCCTGATTTATGGCACTCAAGATTGACAGCATTCAAAAATTCTGTGTACCCAGGTACCCCTTTTTTTTTTTTTTCTTTAGTCCTTTTTTTCCACTCTTTGAAATAAAACTAATGTTTGATTATCACCTGCAGCCAACCTACATGTCAACATTCATCAAATTAGGCCACTAGGTACACTGCTAGCTCATTTTTAAAATGCTTCCAGTTTGGGTTGCTAGTGCTTTCACCAAAGTGGATGCACACTTAGGGCTTTATAAGGCTAATTTTTAAGCACCAGAAAGGACTGAAAATATTGGCCTAAGAAAAAGTCAAGAATAATATCCCCTGTCAGTTACAGCTAGCTGAATAAGAATGAAGGTGGCACAAAGAAGTCAGCCAGCCAGTGATCACATTAAATAACATGATTCTGTTACAGGAGCTCATGATGGGAGAAACAGAAACAGGCTCTGAGCACTGCTAAACCACCGAAGAAACAATAGAGAATTCTAGCACTGAATATTATTTTTTATAAAATATTTAAATCCAAGCAATTACTTTGCAGGCATGCTTTAATCTGACATATAATTTACAAAATACCCTCAAAGAAGACACACTGTTTTCTAGAACAACAACAGAGACCAGCCCACGTAGTATTGGGCACAATTTTGCAGTGGGTTAAAATATCAAGCAAAAACATGAACAAAGGAAATGTTATAAAACTGATTAACTTCATAGCACCCAGCATTTACATTAACTGTTTTAACTAATGTAGTATCAATAAATATATTCGGCAATACCTGCAACAACACATCTACTCAGAAATGTACATGAACAGCTTTCTACACCAAAAACTCCAGTGCAAATAAATTAATAGCCAGTGGTCCCATTGCACAGTCACACTTCTACTGTGAATATTGTGGTGTCAGGGGCATACAACATCTTCTAGTCAATTAACTGCAGACTCTTACTAAACTGATTAGTATCTTGATCACTAACTCACATAGAAACACTTGTCTAGCTTTTGCCCCCTTCTTTCTCTCTCTTGTTTTTGGTTGATAACTTGAACACATGCAGCTCAGCCTGTCCGAGGAACAGAGGGCAGTTCCATACAACACAGTATCCAAACCTTTTACTATGTTCACAGATAATAATTTCAGATTAACATTAAGCACATGATACGTTGGCTCACATTACATTCCTTCAACTGTAGCATGTCACGTTATGTCAGCCAAGGTCAACATTCAATGTGACATGATATGATCTAACACGATGCAGGGTTATTGCCTCCTGTGTTAGGAATCTCAGGCTAAGAAACAGAAATAGAACAAGCAGATGCACATAACAGATCACTTTATAATACTCCTGGGAAAAAGAATCATTATCAAATACATGGCAAATTTTGCTGGCATCCTCCTTACTGGATTCAGCTCAGCCTCCAAACTACCACAACATGTCTTTTTCTTTTTTCTTCCTTTATTTTTTTTTTTTAAAGTAATACCCAAGGCTTGGCAAGTCAGTCAGATTGGCACTTGGAACTCACCACAGCAGGAATTTCAAGTAATTCAGGAGACTTCACAAGCTCTGATCACTCTACTAATACTTTCTGCTCTCCTAGACTTCAGTGACCTCTGTTTCATGAATAATATGAGTGACAGTACTGAAGGTCCCAGAGAATCTTGATTCCACTGAGTAACATGGAGGTTTGGCCTGTAGAGTGACAAGCCATGGGTAGGAAACTTTCAGCTGCTGTACCGGGCTCAGTATGTATCAGAGAAGGATAAAGCTTTAAAAGAATTGTAATTCTTCTGCAATTTTAGCTTGTTTTCACACACTGTATAGCTTCCAAATTATGAGCTGTGTGTTCCTTCCTCAGTTACACCCACAAAACAGCATTTGTGCTTTGAGGACAGAACAAGACCAAAGTTAAGCTAAAGCCCTGTGAGTCAAAGGGGCTGGTTATATTCATGCAGTTCTTCCCTGTGGTTATAACCTCCCAGATTTTATTCTTTGTGCCTACTATAAGCATAGCAAGTATGTGCAGTGTAAGTAAGGTTGGTGGTATTCATCTTTACACAGACAAAAGCCAGCCAGATTCCCCGAGAATAGGCAGAAAATTCTCATATTAGGTTAAACCTTTAGTTTTAAATTAGAAGTAATAAACTCTCATAAACTACAATAGAGTTATCAGTGACAACTGATATAATTTAATATCTGGCAAAACAAAAAAGTAGAGCTTCAAGAGCCTATCCTGTCTTTGATACAACACAAGGATGTATCATTTTTAGAACAAAGGCTAAGCTAATCGCAGCTGACTTCACATTTCTCTATTTTCTGTTCATCTTTGTAAACATGAAGGTAATCTTTTTCTTTTTAGTATTCTGTGACAACAGAAACCACAAGCATTATTTTATTAACCTTTAGACACAATTGGTCACTCTCTTTCCATTTCAGGTCTGGAGCTTTGATGTCTGAGTGACATTGGGTATACCTTAAGGGCTCAAAAAAAAAAGTTCAATAGGCTTCATAGCCTCAGCATAAAATACAGAATAGGGATAGAAAATAAATAAATAAGTACATGTGCACATATTTCCCTCTTTTATGACTTTGAAAAGCCGCAGCTGTCATTTGGTTCCTCGCTCTTTCCTCAGGGTAAAGATCATCTGATGAGAGAGGAATGAGCATGGTAGACTGGATGTGAAGAAGCTGATATTTTTACCTAGTCAGCTGGCATGGAAAAAAAAAAAAAAACCCAAACACAAAAAACCCCCCAAAACCAAAACCAAAACAAACAAAAAAACCCCAAATAAAATAAAATAAAAATAATAATAAAAAATATTTAAAAGTGCTGCCTCCAAAGCCCTTAGCTATATCCTCAGATGTAACCAGACAACTGTTCACCAACGTTCAGGAAACACTGACATCAGCACTTAGATGCACCATTACTGTGTACCCTCCAGAATCCAGAAAAAAATGGAATCTTGAACCTTGATTTTCCAAAATTGAGTCAACTTGTGTCAAAATTGAGCCCAAACCAAAGCAAACATTAATTCAGGCCAGAAACATCAATCCCTGGAGTAAAACATAAGGCACTGTTCATTATTCTGAGACACCTTCAACACCACAGTACCAAAGCTTAATCCTAAATCTAATCCTGTAATTACATCAAAACAATCTACCAGTACAGAAAACAGAAAGTAGTGTTAGACCTCTGTTGACAGCAGCCTTTTCTAATGCTGCAAGCAATAAACTGAATTCTTGGCCTTTTCAATATCTAAGTCCTTAACAGAAATGATAAAAAAATCCCAAAATTTTCAATTCAGAAGTGGGATTGACCATATAAGAAAAGTGGGGATGGGACACTGGTCTCTACTAATATCAATTTTCCTGAATTCTGTGACCTGTACCTTAAAGGATTAAATGAGCTCTGTCACCCTAACCCTCAGCATAGCTCCTCATATAGGTGACAGACCTTTTGATTCTGCAAAAGTCAGTATCAGGCATAACAACATCTGCCCTTTTAACACATCCTCTCCTTCTGCAAGTTCTCTCTGGAGGACTCTTTACACACTGCTCTCTTTACACAGTCAGTCTAGCAAAGACAAAAATGTCTATTTTTTTTTTGCTCAACTAACAGATCTTATGAAAACCTGCCCAAGGTTTTGAACAAACATAACATGGCCTGTTATTGTTCTGGATAAAGGCTTGACTAGCAGGACTGTGGAGATGCCTCTTGGACCTTACCATGGCCTGTTGTCTGTATTCCTGATATTAAAAACAGAGCTTATATTTAGGAGGTACTAATACATCCACCTATAGAGAAAACAAGTAAATGAAGACCTAGATCATGTCCTGACAGTGGTAACACAGTTCATTTTCACAAATAGCACCTTAAGGTGGAATAGCAGCACAGTGTAAGCCAGGATGGCAGGTGTCACTACAGAAATGGTAAATCTTCACCACTTGATCTTTAAAACAAGGTTGCATCACTTAGTTCAAGATATAGAACAGTTCAAATAATTCTGAACTTCGGTTGAGAAATGAAGGGGTGATCTTGTACTAGATTACCTGATTGCATTGACCCTCCTTTTCTTTCTTTGTGTCGTGTTGAAAAAAAATGAATCGCTTAGATCTTGCCCTTATCAAAACAAATGGAGCCAAGTTACATATTGTTTGTACTACTCTGTCATTTTTCAGTGAGCAAAGGCAGAAAGCAAAGCAGCAGGGTGATGTAGTGACTGTAACTAATGTTGCTAAATATCACAACTTTTTTAGCAAGTCTGGCTTCTCTCTTCAGTAAACATGAGACAGTCACTGAGCTTGGTGACAATGAAGAAAAATCTTCTTTTCTTCTGGAGGTGGGTGTATTTTGCTGCCAGAATTATGGAAGATCCAGTTTCAGTGAGGTATTCTGATTTAAGCTAAAGGCAATTCACTCCCAGAGCTGTTAAATTCCCAAGTACTATACACCCAGGCAAAAGCTAATATAAAGGACAGTTCAATTTTTTGCAAGGGATTATAGAGAGGAAATGGACATTTACATTTCAATCCCACAATATTTACTGCAAGTCTTTGCTCTCTTGAAAATAAAGCCAACAAACACTTTTTTAAAATTTTTTTTTCCCCTCAAGGCTTCCACCAGATCTAAGCAGGCTATGGTTTTTAAAGAGCACACTCAGCCTCTAGAAATGCTTTGTAAAAATCTGGACTACAAAATACCATTCTGGAAAACCACAGAGCTACAAGAACTCAGATTAAAGTGTAAATGGACAAAGATCCAGTGTAGAAAAGCTGGAACAAAGAGGAAAAAGCGCCGGTCATCCCAGAGGAAAAAATCCCAGTGGTCATAGTACCTGCATTGTGAATCAGGTAGGGCAGTGTCAGTGCAGATGTGAACAGGAACATCAGTGTTAAGTGCCTGCCTGAACAACTTAGCATACTTAAAATATTCAAAATCCATTTCACTTTGAGTTAAGAGCATTTTTTAACCTACAGAAGGTTTCAAAAAGGAATGAATAATCATGGTACACTTTGCCTGCAAATAGATTTTTTTGGCTCATACACCACATACCCTAAATCTCTATTTTCTCATCTGTCAATCTTTATTATAAAAATTCCCATTCGGGCTGAATAGCTGTCTTCCAAGACCTCATCTGCTCATGGCATTGATTCCCCAGTTGACACCAGGCCTCTGCTGGAGATGTCATCTGCACACCAAACTGTAATGTCATATGCAAAGGATTATAACTTTAGGTAGGAGTCTGAAAGATAGTCTAGATATGTTTAAGGAACAGAAAATTTATTTCCATGTAAACGCCCCAAGCAAATGGACAGTAAATATAAAGAGATAATGTAAGTCAGCACATGAAGAAGGATTTCAAAATAGATTTGTTTTCAAAACTACCACAGAAAATGAGCAATCTTTAAATAAAGTGCTCAGTATAAGACACCTCACTGCAGGCAAAATTTAAATTTGGGTTTTTAGGTTACAGGAAGAAAAAAGACAAGAAAAATAACAGATCACGTGTGATTCAGATGGAGCTACTCTCGATGTCAATTTGAATGAGGTTACTGGCAAATACATGAAGATATTTTAGTCTTCTGGAAGTCAGGGTCCTGTGCTGTCTTTCCAGTTACTAACTGTGCTAAGAAATTCTGATATTGTTTTGACTGATATTTGATATAATGATCTTCAAAGCCGTAAAAAACATTCTTAACCAAGGCTGTTTAAGTAAAGGCAGCGTTGTCAGAGGATATGTTGCAAGGCAGTGACAACCTCCGGGTTATTTCACCTAATGAGGACCATCCCATGGCAGTAACTAGCCTGTGAAGGGCTGCAGCATTCTGATATGTCAAGAGAACCATCTTGCTAGCCTTGAAGCGAAAAAACTGAAGCAGTGCTGTGAACAAGCCATAGATTGGTGAAGGGGGGAGAAACGGGGGATTCCAAGAATTGGATTAGCTTTTACTGGAATCCTTTCATATCACCAGGGTAGATGCATAAGCAGAAAAAAGAGAAACTGCGTAAACTCTTCCAAAGAGCATCCTGCCCTAGTAGCAATGTGCACAGTAAACTTGACACTCCTGCTTCATCATACATTTTCCAATTCCAGTATCATTAAATAGTAATTGTTCTGCTCTACTTCCTGTTTTGAAAAATGCTCCTTTTTGCTCTGCCTTCATAACAGCCTCTTAAGTCATTTAGGTTTGAATAGTCTCACAACGAATGGCTACGAGAGGAAACCTTGCTGAACTGTATAAATTTATTTCGGGACTTTGAAGATGCCATCACTTATATTAGTTCATAATTATTGTAGCTGTCACTTCCAACTGCCTCATAATGTCTCCATGAAACAGGAAAGTATTAAAAGGAAAATTTTCAAAAGAATTCAGATCTTCTATTGTGGTTGCTGGGTACAGCCAGCTACCAAATTTAAGTGGATAAAGAAAAGGCAGAGAGCTCTTTTAAGAGTGTGACCATGAATGACTTCTCATGGACATCTGTGCCAGAACAGAAAACAGATCATGCATTCAACACCAGTGAGAGAACCACCTTTAAATCTCAACTTGCATCTCCCATAAAGTGGGGAATAGCAGTAACAGTTTGTAACATCCCAGCATTGTACCTCTGCTGGATACAGGTTCCGTATCAAGTTCAAAATGTTAAGCAATGGCATGAAAATTCAGGTGACAGAAATGCTTTAGTTTATAGAAAACAAAATATGTGATCTATTCAGAGATGGGAAAGGGAGACATAGGAGGTGGTAAGAAAATGACACAATAAAAGTAAGACTGAGAAAGCAAGAGATAATTCTGATAAGATAGGGAGGCAAGAGAAAAAGTAAGTAACCAGATGAGTCAGTAATCTTTCACAGCCACCTTAGTGTTCAAATGCTCTCTATATGCTGCATGTTTTGTATGTTCTGATGCTATAAAGCAGGCTCCCTGTTCTATGGCATGCTTTCCTACTGAACTCCACCATCTACATGGTGTGTGCACCTCTTTGCTGCACATGACAGAAACAAGGTTTTCAATAAAACCAACGTGGAAAAAATCAAAGGATCGGGCACAGCAACTGGAGGGAAAAGGCACCATGACTGTATTACACCCTCAGTACCCCTCTGTTTGCTCAGCCGGTGTTTCAGAAACATAGCCAGAGCAGAAACCAGCATACCAAAAGATTCTTCATTGTCATCTCATTCAGGAAGTTTATAACCACCCTGCAGTGACACACCATTATTACCTATGCTGTGTTGTATCTGTTTTCTCCAAGCAATACTGGGGAATGAGCACACGTCACTGTGGCTCATCGCTACCGAGGGGGTGACCACTGGTCCATCCAGAGCAAGGTCTATGCCTAGTGACAAATTACTGCTGACCTTGCCAGCAGTTTGAGCTCTCACTCACAAATTCAACAAAGTCAAGCTGGACTCACTGCCAAGAGGGCTGTTTCACCCAGTTCAGCAGTAACACCTAATTGCTGGGCTAACCACACGTGTTTGACAGCTGCTTGCTTCTCTGTTGCTCATTCCAGCCCTCTCCATTTCTAACTGGAGATTCTGAAGCATCCTAACCTGCAGGTTTTAATACCTCAGGTTTTGGGTTCCTGCAGAGGAACTGGCTTGGGGGTCTGTAACACAAAGGGGATTCACAAGCTGCAGAGGGAGGTAAAAGATCTCCTATCACAGACTGCCCGGCAGTCAGTGGTGAGGTTGAAAATTGCAAAAGAGAACCCAGGAGTAGGACCTCAGGCTGCACAACCTGGAAAAAAATGTGGTTATTTATCTGAAAGAACCTATAGACCAAAGGAAAGTGTAAGCTCAGACCACTTCAGGTATTACTTCTGATCTCAAAAGAATTAACAGCAGTGCACGTGCAGAAACTCTCTGAACACCACCCAAGCATGTAATAAACCCCTTGAGAGCTTCTAGATCAGGATATTTACCTCCAAATTGGGAAATCCTATCTTCAGCATGAAGGTCACTAACATTGTGCCACCTTATTTTCTGCAGAGTGTTTTTATGAGCCTTTCGTAAAACTAAAAGGCTGGATCACACACTTTCACATCGGCATGTTCACACTCACTGAGACAAGGAGGAGTTGCTAAAAGCCTGCATGGTGAAAAAACCTCTCTGCCAAAAGGATATTCCCTCAGAGGCTGAGGTCCTGCACGTGGGGTCTCTGAGGCTGCCCTTCCAACCTTCAGTCAGTCCATCTTTCCCTTAGCTCCCCAGTACTGCATTTAGCTGGCAACAAGTAGGTGTTCTGGGAAATGGTTACGAAGAGCAGATTTCCTGAGATGTAAGCAGCAGTCCCCCAGACAAACATGATTAGTGACCATATACCTCTAGAGTTTGGCATTCAGCACTTTTGGACACATTTCTCCAGCATTCCCATATGTTGGGTGCCCATATTCATGTTGCAGCAGCATAGGCGCTTCAGGGGCAGGCTTTATGAGGAGAAGGTGGGGCCGCCCCGTGAGGGACACAGCCGGTTCCAGCTGGTTCCCCAATGGCCCCAGCACCCACCACAGCTGAGCCGATCAGAGGGGTTAGTGGTGCCTCTGTGGAAATGTATTTAGAGCAAAAGATCCTCAGGTGGTGAGGTGTGAGGGATGGCCCTGCAGCACCTGCACCAGGGAAGAAGCCTGAGGCAACTAAGCAGGGACACCCCTGGAGATCCCATGCTGGACCAGCTGTATCCTGAGGGACTACAGCCCGTGGAGGTTGATTTTTCACCAATCAATTCTATTTTAATTGGCAATAGATTCAATTAATTTTCCCCATGTCAAGTGTGTTCTGCCTGTGACAGTAATTGGAAAGTGATCTCTGTCTTCATTTCAAGCCACAGACTTTTCCATTGAGGGGGACAAGGAGAGAGAAGCCGGGTGGGTGGCTGCCAGCCAGACATGTCAGCTCACCACACCATGTTTAGTAATTCCAGGGGAAATAGTTAATAAATTCCTGAGAGAAAAAATGTGGAGGTGTCATTATTCCCACTCAGAAATAAAATGCATTCTAATCAGTTATTCCTGGAAATCCCAGTTCTGTCAGTAGCGTTACAGAAAATGTGACCTCTCTGCATCTGTATAGTTCTTGATAAAATTAAAACATGATGCTAAAAGAAAACAAAAAGAGCAGAGAATTCAACTGAAAATGGTGAGAAGATAAAAGTGCAGGACATCTCTTGCTCTAATATTAAGGGACCTGAAATTAATTCAATGTTCATTTTTTCTAATTTCTAATTGCTAATAGTGTAAGGAGAAAATGAGATCCCTGATCTTCCAGGTCAGAAAAGGTGGAAGAGGAAGGCTTGGGGGCTGCAGAACAGCCCTAAGGGGAAGGGCTTGCTCTCCCTGCCATTGCTGGGGTGGAAGGTGATGGCACCTGCTACAGAGATGAGTTGCTCCTACTGCAGTAAAACTGCTTCCCACCTTGTTTTCCTTCCATCTCTTCCCCACGCAGGCAAGGAGGACTGCGCAAGCCACAACAGCCAGTCGTCATCTCCTCATCCCCAGGCAGACCTGGCAGGCTGCTGCAGGCTGATGAGGTAGGCAGTGGCCTGTTCTTCCAAGGCCCAGAGCTGGCTCTGCTGTTTGCCTCTTGGAAAGCAAGTGCAGACGCCTGAGTGTTAGCAATTAAAATGATGCAATACATGACACGTATCAGTCAGAAATAACCTAGCAATTGAATGCTTGCACACAGTACTGCAGATAAGCCAGTGTTGATAATACTTGAACTTTTATGTCTCTCACGGAGATATTTGCCACAATGTCTATTTTGTTCTCTGCTCTTAAATCTGTATGTTGGTCTTATCGCTGATTGTAGGAATCCTGTGTGGACAGAGGGGATTTGTCAAATCCAGGAATAATGCAACTTGTGTTTGAAGGTGCATTTTACTGGGGTTTTTTTCATTAATCTTGGAAGTTATGCAATAATTTTAAAAACTAAGCCATCCCAAATAGCATGGTAAGGTAGACTAGAGGAATGGACACAAACTGGATAATCCTCTTCACAAGCAGTTTGAAGAACTTGTCTCCAGTGCAAAGAATATTTAAACACCATTCAGGATTCTAAGAGAAGGCAAGGAGTTTGGTGGAGCACTCACCACAAGCTGGTTATGATAAACTGCCATGTGAGGCACTGATGGAGACAAGAGGTCAAGCAGGTACAGCACCTGGCTGAACAGGAAAGCCGGGTGCTCACAGGTAGAACCATACTTAGGCAGCCCTTCCTTGCAACACCAGGTGTGTCTGAACAGCACAAGGTGGAGCCAAGCAGAGAAACACGACTCAATCTCTGCACACCTCATTCACAGCAATCTTAGATCCCAAAAACAACAGTCATGTTAACATGATGCTCCTGCATGGGCATGGCTAGTCTGTCTTCCTGAATATTGTGCAATGTACCTGTTTCACTGCCTGTTCCACAAGAACCAGTCATACAAACAGATCTTCTCCTTCCCTTATTCTGCCTCGTCAGTTTAGGTCTGAAGCACCTTCGTGGAAGGTCCACTGGACTGTTTAAATATGACAGGTCCCAGCTTGAGGACTGTCAGCTAGATAAACCAAACTAAAAGTCAGTCAAGACCCCAAAAGGTCTTGAAGCAGTAGAGGCTGAAAGATGGTTTGTCAGTCTGAGTGGGGTTAAAGCTACACATCCCAGAAGTTAAGAAAAAAAAAAAAAAATTATGCAATTATAAAAAAGCATGAAAAACCTCAGATCTGCACCTGAATGGACAATTATGTATCAGAGAAGCAGGTGGCTGAAGAGGTTTCTATGTGCTATATAACAAGTGCTTGATTTCTGCTAGAGTAACCCACATAAAAATAGGTATAAGTTCCCTCAGGTCATATTTACTAGTGTTCCCACTTCAAATAAAACACCCACAAAAGGTATCTTTGGAAACAAGTTATCTGTATGTATTTGATGTCCTACTAGTACTCGAGGCTTAGAAATCTTGGCAACACCTCCCAGTCAAACAGAGTCACAGGTCTTAACCAGAAAAAAATTTGTTCATGCACATAAAGCTTACTCATGCTCAGTAGTTCCATGGATTTGAATGACATATTTATGTGAGTTAAGGTTTGCAAGAAAGAATCCTAAATGTGGTGATGGAGCAGTCATTATTTCATACCGAATTACATTAATTTGGAAAGGTATATTTATAGATAGGATTAGACTATTATTAATACAGCCAATTGGCAAAGGAAGCATATCTTTTAATTATTTAGGAGCTTTTGGATAGGGTTTAGTAACCATAGAAATTTTGTACTTTGATATATCTCATGCTGTCAGGGTGGTTTTTACTTTTTCTTTGCCTAGGTCAACCAACTACATACCATGCCTCTAGCAAAAAGTAGCCATTGAACTGATCACTACTTAAATTTCAGTTCCTAGTCACACTTAATAACTGTCTATCCCCCAGTCCCTGTGAGGGACAGGAGAGTATCACAGTGGTACAGAGCTGACATCAATTTCTGTGACACTGACTTGGGTACTGCTGGCATTAGAAACACTCCTCTTTCAGATGGTGCTCCTACGAGCCCAGAGTACAGTTTAGGGAATGTAAGATTAATTGAGGGAAATCTAGGGAACTGGGACTGCTTCTTTTTGCTTCTCTTTTTTCTCCCCACTGGTTTAAAAGAAATCATATCTTAATTATTTTAAAATATCTATCAATTAAAGTAGAAACTACTGCATATCTTCTTCTAACATCGTAACAGCGACTTTGCTACAGAAAGGAACAGTGAGTCAAGTGTGTCCAGAGAGCACTGGACTGTCTTCAAACAAGTCTCTTGGCAGCTTAAAGGCTCCTGAACATTATGATGTTAATACAGCTGTATTAGCTTGTTCACATTAATAAACACATGTGTGGGAAGGTTTAACTCTCTGCCTTGGCAAAGCAGTTCTGCCTCTCTGGTTTCCAATGGGACATTGTTTTAGGCTCTGTCCTGAAAGGAGATCAAAGTTGGTGAAAGCCTCAGAGTAGGCGTTCAGTGCATGCTGGTGGGCTGTGCTTCCAGCTGCTATTGCAGAGAAAAGGTATCTTGCAAAGAATTGACACTGTATTTCATCGATGTCATTCATAATCCATTTTAACAGATTAAAATTATGGGCTGTCTGGTTTTCAAACACAGCATCATCCAATTTGCATGGTCCAGGTCCTCTTCTGCAATGAATGATGGGCTCAGTAAGTGATATTTACCAGTCCGTCATGCCACTGCACTGCAGCTAATATGCACTGAACCTTCAGAAAGGCAGTGTGGAATTAATTCTCAGAAGCAATCAACATTCATTTGACTCTTTTCCTATTTTACCTCTGCATCTCTGACTCCAGTGATTTCACATCAGGAGAAATAGGCAAACCCTTGAGCACTCTCAGCAAACATCAAAATGTGAACTGCTAGAAATCTATAGGGAGACTGCCAAAGGCACCAAATGGCAGATAGGAATTTAACTTTCACTGATGATCCATGATCCAGAAGTCAGCAAGCACGGGATAACTTTGCTGGCATTTTTATTTTTGAAGATCTCCCCCCGTGGCCACTTACTTACACGTGTCTACAATTTTGCATTGTAAAAGCAAATGCCATTCTGAAGTGTACACCCATATAAAGGCGCACACTCACACATGTTACACAGGCTCACAACATAGATCAAATGACTGGTTTTGCCCTCCAGGAGTCTCAAGGGCCTTCAACTACTGAAATTAGCCCTCATGCTTCAGTGCGCTCCATAGCATCTAAGACAACACAGCTATTTAGGTTCCTTAAAATACTGAGGTTTTAGAAAGACCCCTTCAGAATCCACATCAGAACCATTTCTCATGGCAACGTGAGTGTATCAGGAACACATACAATACATAACAAAGAAACCATCACAACTGTCTGATGTTGACATCTCTCTGAAGGATCTGTGAATCTTGTGCTGTGCTGAAAGTGACATCTACATAGATAAATGTGTGTCTTTAAGTTTTGCTTGTTTGTACACACACGGATAATATATGCAGTGTACTCCCACATAAAGACTTCCCTGTGGAACAAAAATATTATTAATATAACTGCCATTTCAATGTCAGTGGTGCCAGTTGCTTCCCTGTGATATGTAATACACTGAATCTAGTCCTAGGCATTGCCTGCAGCTGCCCTCAGCTGCAGGCTGTTGCCCCAAGTGCCTGCAGTACAGCCCTGATGCAGCCTAAGGCCTGAGAGTCACAAGGTGGTTGTCACCCGGTCTGCAGGTAACTCCCCAAGCAGGTAGCAGGGGAGACAGGCAGTGCACTCTCTTGTGCAATACAGATTCTGACATTTCCCACAGATGGGAAATTTTTAAGCAATCTGTTAGAAATAATCAGTGTTAAATTTCCATAATTTCAGAACACAGTTGAGCCTGAAAATACCAGCTCCTCAGTTCCAAGACTCCTGGCTCATCAATGACTCCAAGTGCTGCTGGGTTCCTCCTGCCCCATCAGCATGAATGAACCAACACAGAGGAGCTTGAAGCCCTGGGAACCTTAAGAGCGCAAGAAACCACACAGCTTGGGAATTGTGGCTCCTATGCTTCCAGTTGTGTGGCATACTGTCCAGAAGCCCTCAAAGTACCCGTGGCATAAGCCAGGTCTTCGGGGATCTCCAGAGGCATCCAGCACGTTAAGGCTGTCCTAGAGCCACAGACCTCACAGCTCACCAGGAGCCATGAAATCAGGCATGAAGCCTGTCAGAACCCATCCCATGTCTTTGCGGAAAGTCACTAAAACTCAGGCTTTTGCAAAATATTTTGGTGTCAATGAATTTGCCTTTTCTGATGGAAAACTGTTTTGTCAGAAAGTTCCCAGCTAGCTCCAGTCTGTAGATCCCTTAGGCAGGTCAAAAATCGGCAATGCTGATACACTAACATCCAAAGTTCTTGTATAAAGTTATTTAGAGAATTAATTTAAACTTGTGCAAAAATGTCAGACTTCTATTGAAACATTCAGAAGACATGACTGCCCTGCAAATATGGTGCTAGACTGGACCAGCATTTCAGTCTCCACTTCAGGATCATACCTGTTTTCTGCAGCCCCACTACAAGCTAACTTTTTCCTTTTCTTTGTCCTGACTACAGATTCTCTGAGGCAGGGGACTTTTCCTGCTTTGTTCCTGACAAGCAGCTTGTGCAATCATGTAAGCAACAAGTTTGTATCAGTAGCAACCCTGGTATTTTCTGTTTCAGAGGAGTGACCTCTGCAATAAGTTTCCAGAGTGACTTTGTCCTTGAGTACCAAGCAGTTGCAAGAAAATAACACTGCCTATAAATTTAATAGTATTTTGCATAGAAAATACTCCCATTTAAGGCTCATACAGAAAATTCTCTCATGTAAGGTTCTGGGCTCTTTTAAGGTACACTTAGAACAGGAGTAAAGAGAGGGTCTTTTTATAAAATTAATTTCAACAGTACAATATTTTACCCTAAAGTATCATGTTGCTTAGTAAACATGAAATGGATGCTTTCCTGTTCTTGTCATTGACTATATTTTGTATTTTTTCTATAAATGACACAGGCATTCAAGCAACATTAGGTAGGAAAACTCCCCACTAAAATGTTTGAGTGGAGAAAGACATTATCCTTTTGTTCCAATGAAAGCCTTATAAAAAGTCTAAGCAATATTTTCTAAGCCCTGATTTTTCCAAACAAAAAACCATCTAATGCTTTAAGTACCATCACAGGGTATTATTGCAGAGCTTACCTAGCAAGCCCAAGCTATATAAACTAGCTGCAAAGCTTTTAATTTGTCTAAAGAGATAATTAAGATGGATCAAGCATACTCAGGTGCTACAACGCAACAAAAAGAGTCTGGCAATTATTCCTTTGAAAAAATAGAAACTGCACTAGCTAGTATCACTTTTGGCTCAAGTGATCCAACATGCAGTACTTACTGCAGCGACAACATTTTAGAATTATGAGAATTTTAGAATAGAACAATTACATTTTTTTAGAATTCTATTATTCTTTTAGAATATTTTGTCCTGCTTTACCTATATTGCACACAACAAATGTTTGCCATGGACTCAAATCCATGCACATAATTCCTGATTATTTTTGTATGCCGCTTATCCATGTACATTACCTGAAATTTTACTTCTGTTTCCAACTTCCCGCTGAATTGAACCAGAATAGCATCATTTCTTATACTAAAATATTCATAGTTCAAAAAGTGAAGTTAGTATTTTATAGCATCAGTTACCTCCTTCAGACAATTACTTCATGGGCAGGAAGACTGAACTAATAAGAGCAGAGAGTTTGGAACATATTGCAGAGTCTGAGCTAATATCCACTGAAAGGAGTTGCCAAAAATTCATTTGACTCCCAGAATTTCATCTGTGGACTCAGTAAATGATCTAGTAAAGACACTGATATATAACCATAGCTTCCTATTCTTTTTAAATTTCATGTTAGCATCTGGATAGAGTTTCCTGAGGTTTACTTCAATAAAAATCTTTTTCAATCCATTGAGACACAAAAGAGAACAGGGAATCTACTTAGCTCTGCCAGAACAGGATCCCAACAGTTTCACATAGTCTGTGGCCTGAATTTAGCTGAAGTCTCCAGCAAGACCTGAATAGCCACATTCTTGCCACCATCTGACAGAAACTTCTAGCTCGGCATACACCTACAAGTGTTACTCCTTTTACAGTTCAGAATAAGCTCTATATTATTTACTGTAAAGACCTGACAAAATACTAACCATGCTAACTTTAAACTACATGCCTGATGTGCTTTACCACAGGCAGCAAAAGATGCTTCAGAGTTCATCCTAACTGCAGAAAGCCTGCAGAAAGCTACTATCTTTGTATTTTTTTCTCTTCCAACCTGATAATGACTTTTGTTCCTACTTTGCATTTCAACCCCTGATTTAAATATATTTAAAAGATAAGCACTACCCATATATTACACACAATGGTATTACACTACCTATATATTTAAGCACCTGTCCTTCCAGCCTTAATATCAAAAGATTCACAACTTTAACCATGGTTAAACAGCTGACAAGCTGACATCACTGTGTATTGCACAGCTTGACACAGTTTTCCTGAGTCCCTCCATTGCCACACCTGTACCTTGTGGCAGCCTCATGTCACATCCTCACTTGAGATTGTACACCACCTGTCACGGGGGGTTATGGTCAAGAACCAGGGCTCTTTATTGCTGCTAGACCACAAAAAATTAAATGCAGAGTATCAGGTTGATGCACAGGCTTCTTTATACAGAAAATGATTTATAGTTTTTTCCCATTTTCATTTTATGCTAGCTGGTAAAATTTTTGTCAGCTGCAAAATCTTTGGAAGCAAGAGCTCAGTGAATTGCTGAGTTGATTACTCATTAGAAATGACAGAATCCCATTTAGTATGAAAATAATACTTTTAGGGTTACAAGTAAGGGAATCCCTCAAATCCTAGCCATAAGAAGAAACGTGGCCATATCCTGAGCACTATTAAAAAATATTTGCACAGTCAAAGTGCAAGTAAACACTCCACTGATTCAAAATCATACTTTTTAAATACTTAAACTGACCAAGTATTCCAAAGAGCAAGACAAAACATGCAGCTATAATGCTATTGGGAAAAATAAATAAAACTCCAATCATTGTAGGCAAAGCCAGTAAAAAATGCTGCTAGCTGTTACCACATAGTGAAAGGAAAAGATTATACTGTGTTAGAAGAATAAGGCTTCTTAATGATTCTAAAATCTATACAGCAGAATAGGTCGCAGAGAGCTTTCCACTGAATTTAGTGACTGGAAAATTTGATCCCCCATTTAATTTGATTTAAAGCTCTGGAACCAAAGCATTTGCATGTGCAACTATTTCTAACCTTTTGTTTTGATCAGTTTTCAGCACTTGTTGCAACAGTACCTACTTCACAATTGCAATTCAGCCACTGACTTGTAAAAATAAGACATTTAATTAAAAATGCCACTATTAAAAGAACACAAGAACAGTCCATTGTAAGTTACATTATTTGGGTCATTGGTGCCATCACAGATGCTTTTCTGTTGTTAAACAGGTTGCGTGGAGCAACTTCATACCTATACATGGAAAACATAAATCAGCCACTTTTCCCAATCAATAAAATAGGAGTAGATGTTTTCAAAGCAGCAGAAAATACAAAGGTGCACATAGAAATTGAGTTATCCTAGCCTACTGAGATCTATTCCTGCATTGTATGTTTTTGTTTTCCGAGAATTTGACAGCTGTTTCACTGGCCAATACACATTGACTGCTGCAGTGTCCTGGATCTGTTTTCCTGAGTGAGAATTTGACAGCTGCACAATTATTTCTAGTGCAGAACAAGGAAATGCACTGATCATTGCCTTCATCTTGCTTTATGAAATTCAGTTCAATACAATGCAGCATAGCTGCTATCCTTCCACGTCAACTGCTTGCTGGAACTGAAATTTGGCAATGAAAACACAAAGAAGATAGGCCCTACCTTAACACACACACAAAAAATTAAATGGGGGTGAGATCTGTGTATTGTTTTGTTACTGCTTTTCTATCCTCTTCAGTGACTGCTCCCTCCCTACCACCTCCTCGGAGTCTTTCTCTTACTTCAACTCAAGAGGAGCTGCATGTTGCAACTGGTGAAATTCTGGTGTGGTTAATGGCTCTGCCAAGGGCTCTGTAGAGAAGAATAGAAGCTGAGACTGGCAGGAAGAAGGAAGCTGGATGATTTTCAAGAAGCTGACTACCATTTTATTCATAACAAAGAAGAACTGATTACAGAGTAATCGCCAGCTATGTGACTTTTCCCAGGTCCAACCCCCACCCCCCCCGCCCCGGAATTAGAACTGGATATTTGCATGGTGTTTCTAATCCACAGGTCTCATAACAAGTATCATCACCACTTCACTTAGGAGGAAAGCAAGTCACAGAAAGGTTAAAGGATTTTCTCACACAGTGAGGGATGAGCAGAGTCCTGGCTAAGATCTGGTTACTGGTGTCACAGTGACCCCACAAGGTCCCTACAAGATTCCTCTGCTCATGACAGCTCAGAACAAAAACCTCTGTAGCATGACATGGTAGCACAAAGTTCCAGCACAAGCTGAGTGTCTTAGCTGTCACCCCACTTCTTGGTTGCACTGGAAGCCCTTCCTGAAGGGCAGCCTGTAAATAGCATATAGCACTGAAATGCACGAGCCATCTTGTACACCAGCAGCACAAATCAGCAGCAAAGGCAGCAAAGCTAGTAAGGCTCCTCATGGCACCAACGCCCGCATCCCAGCTGGGCTGCACCTCTTTAGTCTGAAAACTCCAGGGGACACACACCTTAGCACTGCACTGCTGGGGTGACACTGTTGCCCACATGTCAGCTAACCAGCTTAAGGCCCACCCTAGTGAACGCACTCGCTGTAATAAGGAGGTTTCCTAGGTTTCCTGTCAGGAAAAGATAAGAAACTGCAACAAACAAACAGATTTCCCAGCTCACCAGGGTGACTCTTTTCTAAAGGATTATTCAGGAACTATCATCAATTTACTGCCAGCTTCTATCCGTCTTAAATTGTGCATGATTACTTTGTTTAGTTTTGCTGACATTTGTGTTTTGTTTAAGGGTCTCTTTGTGCAATCTTTTGTGTCTGCTTTAAATAAACACTCTTCCTGTGCTTGTAGCAGCATGCTTGGGTTCAGCGAGATGTCTATCACTTAATAACCAAATGAAAAGTTTAATCACCCAAAAGCTAGCTTTCAACCTGCAGTTAACAAAACAGAAAAGCTAAGGGTGTTCCATATGCATTTTTCTCCGTGTTTCTTCTCTTATCACACTGGCTCGTCCAAGCAAGTTTGGTGTTGTGTATTTAGTTCTGTAAATATCAGCTTAGCATGTGGAGACAGGCAGTATTCATTCTTACTCTGCAGTGTCAGAATCAGTCCAATAAAGAAAAACAATTACTCACTGCAGTCCTTCAAAAAATAGTTGTTTTCTTGTTATTAATCACTGAGAATGTATGAAACAGAAAGAATATCCACTAATGGCTCGCTGAGCACATCAACTGCAGAAAATTGGGCAAGCATATCTGAGCAAAACACGACATGGAAACCAAACAGGAAAAGCACAAGTCATGCCAAGGTGTCATTTTTACAAAGTGACTTTTTTAAAAAAAAAAACAGAGAGACAAGTTAATGTCCCAATATGGGACAATAAAGCTATGTTAAAAACACTTGCCATTAGCAGCCATCTGCTCTCTGCAATTTGGGGGTAATTTTTATGTACAGCTGACAGCTTTGCATCATCTTTCCTCCTTCGTGAAAGATTGTCTCTGTCTCTAGTGCACAAAGGCTGAGAAGCAGGATCTTTCCATTATGTTGTGGCTCTCAATAAGCTTGTGCTGCTAATAAACATGTAGCATTTTGCACTGGAGTTCCAAACAGAAATCAGACATAAGATTTGGAAATAAATATATATGCTAATAATATTCCAGTTCTCTCTAATAATATTCTGCTCAAGTCAGCATCGCCTGTAAAAATCAAGAGGCGAAATGTGCTTGCTGCCCTTGACATACTATGATGGTAAGAAAGATCAAGACTGCCTTCTCACTGTTCTTTGAGCATGAGGATAGATCTCTGCTTAAGCCTATCTTTCTTGATCAGAATGTCTCTGGTGTCCTTACTCTTTTTCCTCCTGTTTGAACTTGTCTCTTCAGAATATTTAGTAAATACAATTCATGTTCACACCTAAAGTAAAGCTACCTTCTTTTGTTTTGTTATGTGTTAGAAGTCTTAAAATACACACACACAACAAACAGCAGGGTCACACTTCCCTCATTTGCAATCCTTGCAAAGAACACTTTTGCAAGAAAAGCGCAGAAAAACCGAAAACTCTATTAACATTCAAATCATATTCTGACTACCATTTCCATTTCTCAGATCTGATATAATTTTAATATACATAAGGAATAAGGCCAGAAAAAAAAAAAAAAAAAGAAACTGGAGCAGCTAAAAGCCAAAAGTGATTTTTCTATTGCCTTGTTGTGCTCCCCTTGATACACAAGAGATAGTGGTCAGATCCTTCCACCAAATCCAGATCAACCCTATAACTATATGCCACCAACCACCCACCCTGTAAACATTAGGCACATTTACAATCTAACGCCGGCCTACACGAATCAATTAAAACCTCTTTGCTACAGTCATGGGCTGTTGATGGAGCTACAAACAATTTGATCCTATTCCATGTTGCAAACATCCCAAAGCTAAGGGGTTGTTTTTCACGCACTTATTAAAGAGGACAATTTTCACAAGTATCATTCAGGATCAAGTTACAAACATTTTTAGCTACCAAAGGCAAGCCTTGAGTTTTGGTTCGTCTGGACAAAATGAAGTTAACCCAATTCCTTTTCCTCTCAAAGAAAACACATCTGCTTAAATAAGTCTCTCTAGTAGAAATTTAGACTTATACATACAAACTGTAGATCTATTTTTGAAACGAACTTCTTTCAGTTTGTAGCAATCTATAAAATGGGATCCATATCATCATGCTGGTTTTGTTTCATGCCCTCAACTTTCTTACATTCGGGTCTGAGCCAAACACAGGAATATAACAATAGAAAGACATGCAATTTTGACTTGAATTGGCTCCAGAACAGTATTAGGATGTAGTATGTTTTTTTCTGTGTCATGCCTGAACCTTAGTGCAGATGACCTAAGAGGAGGTTTCAGGAGATAATTCTCCATGCAAACTGGGAGCCTGGTGTTTAACAACGGTAAGGCAGACACAGTATTACTGCCTGCCATACCACTGAGAAGATAGATAGCTTAAGTACAGCACACACCTTAGACCTGAGCCTTTTTTCAGATAGACTTTTTGTTTTGCTGTTAAAACAGCCATTCCTGTGGTATAATCTGTCACTCATCTCACCTTTGAACTGCATTGCAAAAGTACTGCAAATGCTTCTGAATTGTGACAACATCACTCCATAAAGTCCCCTTTATGAATATTTTACTCTCCTAACTCTACATCCTGCTTATATGAATCAGCCTTACCAAGATTCAGTCATTTCAGGTAAGCTCTTATTCCCTTACCCCTTTGCTAAGGGTTCTGCAGTAGCTGGTTTCACAGGGTGAGATTATCCTCACACCACTGCCTCTCAGCACAACATTCTGCAGTTCCCAAGTGCTCCTAAACCACATCCATCATTTAGTCCCCACGCTGGATTTCCTTAGCTCCTGCACTGTACACGATCATGGGATTCCCAGCACCCCTGCATTTGCTCTGAAGCTGATCAATGTTTTCCTGGTATGGCTGAGCCCTTTAAAGATTGCGGTTAATGGAACCAAGCACCATTCCTGTAATTGCTCCATGGTCTCTAATGGCAGGCACCAAGTTACGCTATTTTCTGTGGAAGAATTGCAAGTGGTCCTCAGCTGTGGTGCCTTCCCCCACCTAATCAGTGGGGTAGCATTGGCCTCTGTTAGGCTGATCCCACAGCCACTGCTCACCTCCTTACCAATGGGCTGAATGCTAGTGATCTTTACCTCACCTGAATCTCATCTCTGTATTGTTGTGCTTGGGGTATATCTATCACAGGTACTAAAGCTTAAATGGCATAACTGATCTTTCAGTTTTTTTCTGTCTCCTCCCCAGCTCTGCTTTTTTTTCAAATAGCTACTAAATTTACCTTAAAACCACCTTTCTCCATGTTGTTTCCCTGCCTATATTGTCCTTCCTAAATGTTATAGCTCACTTCCTACAGTTTCATTTCCTTCAAAACATTTTCATTCAGAACAAGAGGAAATTTGTGCTTTGCATGTCTGCAGGCTGCAGGCATAGAATAAATAAGAATCATGCATGTGTTTCACATTAGACTGCTATGAATATTTATTTAGTCATCTATTCTAGCAATCCATATACCTTATTTCCTTAGGTTTATTAACTATCCAGTAGAACTGAAGGACACTACTTCTCACTGATGAAAATTACTTACTGTGTTTTCGTGTACCATTCAGTTCCCATCTTCCATTCAAATCAGAAACATCAGAAACTATTTTTTACCAGATTTGCAGCGTACAGGATGTTTCGAATGTCTTTGCAAAGCCCAAGATGAGGAATACAGCCGGTACTGGCAAACCATTTAGATTTTTCAAAAAGCTTATCAGTTAAGCTGTGATTCTGCAGACTAAACCAGATCTGAAGTCCATTGAACCTAGACAGAATACCCTCTGCAGTTTTAGATAACTGACTCCCATTTGGTCCTTTCCTAGATAGAATTATAAGTGAATGAATGACTGAATCAAGTTAAAAAACTAACCTCAACCCACATCTTCCCCAGAATTAATCTCAGAGTTTACATGTCTATTTTTCCTGAGATTTTCTTACTGTTCTCATCAGCCTCTTCCTGTGGGGCCTGCAAACACACTTCAGGAAAGAAGCTTGCCAGGATATAAGAGAAATCTCACGAGAAATTCTGTTGTTGGTTCATTTCCAGGAAAATACTGCAGACTCAAGACATATAAGTAAATTTCTCCAAACTGGGGAGACAGTACCTGTGATATCTCCAACAGCAACAGTGATTACTTCCTGAAAGTCGCTCTTAACAGTTTCATTTCTCAGACCCTGCTTAGACATGGAAATGTCATTTCCAGTCCAAGCAGCACAGTCATACCCAAAACTTACCTGAAATAATGAATTTGTTTTGAGTTCTACAGAGGGTTGCAGATAGCTCACTTAAGATTTAAAGAAAATTAGAGGAAGGAAAGCCTTTACTGATCCTCCTTCCCTTATTTTTTTGGGCATAAGACCCAGGTGTTTGTGTGTATAGCAGAAACTGGTTGTTCTACTTGGGCCTGAGTCTATGGTTCCATGAGCATTTCTTTAGCAACACCATTATCCTAATTAGCTGCTGTGCTAAGAAGAGGGCATGTCTCCTGAGACTCTGTATGGGCACAGACAAGGGTTCAGAAGAATCACTACACTCAACAGGGACCACTTCAGCATACTCAAACAGAAGTTACACAGTACTAGCAAAAAGGAAATGGAGAGGACAGGAAGGCACCTGAAATCCATGAAAGCTTTTCTCATTACTAAAACTGAAATTAAATACCTCTGTCTGATTGTGATCCATAGCTCAGAATCCTCTTGCAACACCAGAATGCCATCATTACATGAAATCCCTAAAAATATTTCCCTGATCCTAACACCAAGTCATTATGCATCCCCTCATGCTCTGTTATTTTGCCTAAAATATTAAACCATACACTGATACCCTCGTCTGGATCTAGCTGCATCAGGGGTGAGGTTACTGCTTGCAGCTGTCATTACTGGTCCTCCCCACTACGACCACTTTTTCTCAGCTAACTTTTGCAGATGGCACCTGAGATCAATTAGAAAATACTCCCACAAAGAGCTTTCTTACCCCGATCAAGAACTCTATGGACTTCCTTAATGCACAGGCACCATCCTCAACAGACAGCCCAGCACTGTCACCACACATTGCATGTGCTACAAGCATCAGTCAAAGTAGGCTGCTCGGGGGAGACATTTGAAGAAATTCCACCGTCTGCTCCTAATCACGTTTGGATAAGGCCTGGGCAGTGGACTGCTCTGATTTCTAGATGTTTACAGTACATTTCAAGAACCTCAGGAATATCAATACTAAAAACATATTAATGGAACTGAGGCAGCTCTAGGTGGCAACTGAGCTGGATCAGATTTTTCCTTTTTATTTAAATCCACCTTTAGGCACTGACACCTGTTATAAGATCTAGTTCCAAACCACACACCTCATCTGCTGTATTTGGGTAAAGGTGAGAGAAATGCTTCCTTATTCAGTATGCTTAAGCTATTTGCATAAAATACATGCTAAATAATTCAGGAGACTGGTTTGAGAAGATGAAGTCTTTACCAATAAGAACAGCTAGAAATAGAATTCACAGAAAACACTCCAGAGTGTCCTAGTTGTTCTGTTGAGCCTCAAGTACTCTCTTAAAATTAGGGCTATTCAAGGGAAAAAAAAAAGGGATTTTCATTTTTGAGAAAGGTACCAATCTTTCAGAACACATACCTTGGACACACACACCCCTCAGTACACCATTAGGCAAACTCACATTTTTGTATCTATGAAATATTTTCCTTGCCTTTAGCTGGTGATTTTTGCCCACTAGCTAGCCCTAAGTGTAATCCATCATTTTACTTTCAGTGGTCTTACCACTGCATTCCGACTCATGCTGAAATTAACATTTGACCTATTGTCCACTGAAGCCACAAAAAAGAAATCCTCCATATTCAATGAGATGGGGAACAGAGGAAATAGCCAAGTGCTGTGCAGCTTTTTGCTGACTAAATCCGAGCAGTCTGAAATGCATACGGTTTGCTTTGGGGGTTAATTTATACTGAATTATAGAAGGTTAAACCCTAGACGGAATCAGAGAAAGGCAGCATACCCAGATCAACTATGTCTCACAAAAGGTGAACTATAAACTAGTGTGGCCAAATTTTGCTGAATAAAGACCAAAATGCCACCCTTTTACACTCCCTTTTAACTTCTTTAAAGTGACTTTTTGTTGTTTTATAGGGGGATAACTGTTGAGTTCAGCAGGTCAGAGAACCGTATGAAGTTGCCGATCTAACCCTAACTACTGTAGCCTGCAGACACAAATACATAGTTTCAGCAACTGGAAGCAGTTTGCGTGCAACTTCCAGGGAGAAATTCATCACAGCTTCGCAGGCCTTCGCTCTTGGGTGTCTGTTTGTAACCTGGATCTTTGCAAAGTGTAGTAATCACATTTCAACAATAAAACTTCTAGAGGTAATTTGATTTTATGCTGCCAGCCAGCACTTCATTGCTAATACTTGTGATGCATTACGTATTTGTCTGAGAACATTAGCACTCAGATAATTAACTCTTCTGCTGGGTGTCCAGTTTATTCTCTTCAGTGAAAACACACCTGCTCCCATAGAGGCATGCCTTACATACAAGCAAATATAATCCCTAAATCTCTTACGTGGTCAGTAAATTCAAATCTAGGTTGTAGGAGTTAAATGAATTCCCTTTCCCTCTTTGTTTCTTCTTTTTTTTTTTGGCACTTTCTAGCAAAACAGTTCACATACAATCACTCAATGGATGGAAAGTAGGCTTGGCAGAAGGAGCTGAGGCTCAGCATGGCTCCAGTCAAGACAAATGGCTGAATTATTGTGACGTTAGTAAACAGGTAATTAGTTTTGCATGTCATTGTTCACCACCTCAAGCTCATTATCGAAGTCTTACAACACTCTGTTTAAAAATTCAGACCTGTTTGACCTGTTACCAGCTATAGTGCATTTCAAGCACTCGTGGATAAAGTGCAATCTCGTCAAACTGAAGACACCTGCTCCCAGCAGGAACACTGCTTATGAACTGCCAAGTCTTTTGTTACAGTACCTTGAGATGCAATGATCTTTCCATCTGGAATAACCAGCATCAGCTTGGCTGCAAACACTGTAAAGCAATCTTTGAATATTTATTACCACATGAAATACATACAGGTATAAAAACAGGATGTACACAAATGCAAAAAGGAAGAAGACTACTCATGATAACTTTTGCTGTTTGCCACACAAGCTTCTGAAATTATTTTTCGCTGGCAACTGGCTCCTGGTAGCAATGCTTAGTTCTGTTTTCTCTACCACCAGGTCTGTCAAGTGAAGCTTGCCCCTGTACATAACTTATTTCACAGGTGACAAAATTAACTCAATATTTCCCCTTTCTGTTACTCTGGTGCTCACATTTTGTCAGCTGTTGATTACCTAGAGGTGGATAATTCATGCTATGAATTAATCAAGCTCTGTCCTTGTCTATCCCCCAAAGCCCCCTGCTGCAGCCCAGTGCCATACCCAGCATGGCACACTGCTTTAGGTGTCACTCTGCCAATGCTGTTTAAAGCTACCCCTACTCCCATCTTCACAAGAACTGCAGGGGAGTGTATATTGAACTATTTCTCTTTCCTTAGGTTTTTGCTTGGTCTCATTTCTTCAGCTATTAATTCTGGATAGTGCACTATGTTCCTTAGTTTACTTCTGATTAACAGCAGTGTTTAATCCATTTTGTTCCAAGAAAAGCATTACCGCTGGATGATTCTTCCCTTCTAGTTTTATATTGTGAGGGTACAAGTGGTAATTTTAGCTAATTATGTTTTAGTACTGTGGTCATTAAAGATCCAATAAAAGCACAGTCTAGGGCTTGGGTGAAGGTATCATAGCATTTAGGTTTATTTCCAGCATTTTCTTTGCTTCAGCACCTTCCACAAGGGTAATGAAAAGCCTGATCAGGAGTTCAGTGCTACTCAGACTTCCAAAGGCAGCTTAATTCAACAACACATTCCTTGCTATCTTCTCTGCCCTTAAGAGACCTCAAGGAGCAAAGTCCATTCTGTGGCACTTAATCATAAATATGCAAATGTTGCATTTAGAATTTGGAGCCCACTGTGAGCCTATTCTTCTTGAGTTGTTATTTTAAAATGCGCTTTAAATCAATTTTGCAGTAAACATGGGGTATGTTTCAGTAACAACCATTTTTCTCCTGATTAGTAAATTACTGTTGTTTCCAATGTTTCATTCTAACTACTACTTGCTCAGAGTCACAGGAAAACAGAGCACTTAGTCAAGACAAACTTCCCTTTATTTCCATCTCAGCAAAGCAAGGTCTAGATTACTTTTGGAAAAACAGTTTTCAGCTGACAAAGTGAAAAATGTTGCATAATGGCAAACTTATAACATGGTAAGAAAGTTTTAATAGAAGGATTACCACTCTCTGTTGTAACTAGTTTAAAAGTCCTTTAAGACTTTCTGCTAAGAACAGACAATTATATTTGCAGTATTTATGTAATTTCTATTGGCTGGCTGTGTAATAATTTATGAAAGTTGTGACAGCACTGTGCTTTAATACAGATTAAACTGTATTGAGAGAGGAAAATACAGCAAAATGCTAGTGTGCTACACAGAATACCAATCCTGGGATCATCTAGAATTTTAAAACAATTCAGGCCAAAGATATAAATTGTGTTTTCCCAACCATAGGACAATCTTTCTCAAACACATGTTTTTCTGTATGGGTATGTATTATGACTATCTCCTTACCTGATCTTATCTGTATTTCATACCCCCCATTACACAGGCTCAGGAGGATGCAAGCAAGTCATTCATATCATCTTCATCCAGAAGCAACACATATCCTTAATGTTATGTCATTGTGCATTTAGCATAGCCCGTGTGTCTCAAAGCTGTTATCACTGCTATTTGTATGCATTTCTATTTGTAAAGCTGGGCAATCATAATGTAAGTCTTAAAAGAGGATGAAGGTTTTAACTTCCTAGTTCATGGGAGAACTGTCCAAAACAAGTTCAAATAGTCCATATAGAATGACTGTGATTGTAACAGGGTATTGTAGTGTGAAAAAAAGACAAGTTCTGTCCTGTTATATAGTTAGAGCACATCTCACTTCACTGACACAGCTCTCATCTACAAGCCTGATTGATACTGGAAATAGGGTTCTCCTGGAGAATTTGTGTTTAGGACAGTAATTGCAGAATAAGTTAGGTTTTACTTTGGTTTGAAGCTGGTCAAGAATTTTGATGTCCAGATCAGTAAGTAGATCAGTGAATTGATCACAAGTAAAATATAAATGCAGCCGATGACAAAGACTTCATATTTACATACCTGTGGATGTACAGAAAAATGTACACGCGAGCACATAACACCTGTAGATATGCCATTTGCATTTGCAAAGTCCCCATTTTAATTAACAGCAAATATAATCATACGGTAAACTAGGCATAATAATAGTAATTAAGACTTTGGCCTCTTAAAACACATCAGGCACACACACAAAGGCAAAATCCAATTTGGAGAAATATATGGAGCATTCAGAGGTCGGTATTGAGATTCTATCTAGGATATCTAAATAAAGAGGCGAATCAACCCTATTTAATAATGAAAGTGTTTTCCTTGAGATCTCAAGAGGATTTCCAATTATTCACAAATGGCTAACAGTGCGCTCCTTTCCCAGAATTATAAACGAGTCACCAGAAAATAGCAAGTTTGACAAAATTGTCCAACAGCCCATTAACTGTACAACTGTGCTAAATAGCCAGAGACAAGTCTAAATCTGCCAGAACCAGTGTCTCTCGCGTCTGCCAAGGGGATAGATATTTCAGCTGCAGAAATATCCATTTGCAGCTTTCCACCATCTGGACCTTGCAAACTAAACACTGAAGTGATAGGCTGGCACGATCCAGCTCAGGAGTGGCCCTTGTAGCTCTTGGGAAAATCTTTACAGTTAAAGATGGTCATACTGAAAAGTAGTCAGGCTTGCTTGACTGAGACAGATATTTCTATCTGCCAAAAATCATTTTATTACCTGTATTCCTTCAAAATGTATTTGGTACCTAATTCTGAAGATTAACTACACATACTGCTAAATCTTCTTAGGCGCAGCAATTGTGATTTTTTATATTCACAGGTTTACAAATAAAGTCACCTCACCTCATCTGATTTTAGGGAGTTCATTCACCCCAATTGCTCAATGTACAGATCCAAACAGATAATCTAGAAAGAGACCTGCAAACAGTTATATGAAGTTAGACGAAGCACATGGGAAATACATGAACAGCATGAATAAGGATGTGACACATGAGGGCAGCAAACTTTTACTTGGCTTTCAAAAAACTGGGCACACCCACTGATTCTCTAATTCATGTAAAACTTATCGGAGTAGTTCTAATCTGTAACATGTTCCAGCTAATAAACAGACAGCATATTTTTAAAAGGAAATATTTCAGAAGTCCACTGAAGCTTTTCAAAAAAGAATGAAAATTTGGTCAAGTTGTCTCTACCTCTTAAAGCATTTTTTCCTACAAGTGAAGAAGGGTAAAATACAGTCCCACAACCTTGATATTTTTGAATAAAATTTAATACTACATGCTTTGAGTTGAAGCAATATATGGGAGTGAAAAAAAGGGGGGACACAATAACTACAGACTATATCAAGAAATATTACTACACAGGAATTTTTACCAAAAAAAATAAATTTCTGGATATTTTTAGCAATGCAATTGTTTGCTTTACTACTATGAAGATAGGATTATGAGACCATGCTTATCTCCTTTTTGTATTGACTGAATACAAACACTTCTTTAGATTAGTGTTGCACCCTTCAAGCACAGAGTTCTCTGAAGCATATCCTTTTTGTAATACCCCTAGAGAAAACTAACATACAGAATATTGTTTTGAGGTTATGTTGCAGCAACAGGACAGACTCTGACTTGTGAGTCTGCAGATTGTTTTCTGTTCATCTAATGTAAGATGATTCACAATCAATTATAGTTTTCATATCAAAGGATCCTGTTTGTCTTCAAACCATCAGAGAAGCAGCCATTACCATCAGGAACAGGCATGCTGCTTTTTAAGTCTTAAGGAGAAATCAACCAATTTCTGATTGTTATCTCCAGAAAAAACAGTGTTCAGCCTCCTTTGAGACTCGTGCTTGATCCTGACAGGAACAGAACCAGAAGAAATCCTTCAGTTACACCTGAAGTTTCTTCTCAAGATATCAGACAAGTCCTACATACTCTCTCCGTGCTATCAAACCACGTCAGTTATTTCTGCTCTGGAAGAAGCATACATAAAAATGTGGGTCAGGCTTGCAAATTCAGGTGATTAGCTATAGAAATATCATCCCAAGTTTACTACCTTGAGCACTACAGGTCTTAAAGATTACCTGTAGAGTTCTGGGGATGCTTCTGCATTTGCATTCACTTATTTACAAACTTGCACTATTGAGATATTCGTTAACCACCTACATTCATTAACCACTTCTCTGATCATGCCTTTCTACTCACTAACAAAATCTTAGACTCAGGTTCCGGATAAATCCACAGGACTTCAAACTTTTGGAAGTGGGCCATGGCCTTAAGAAAGGCTAAGCACAAGATCTTACACCAGACGATAGGCACTCACACAATGGCTAGTACATGTAAATTAATCCTTTCCATGACTTTAAGAAGCATTTCTTTCTTTATTGACAAATGGTAAGCAGTAATTGAAAGGAACAAGACGCTGCCCTTTCGGGTCCTTTGGCCGTCCTCTAAAGACATATTATCAATTTCTTTAATTGTCAGTGGCAGGAAAACTTGGTGAAATATTTAAAAGCAGGAGGGAGGAAAACACATGTTTATGTTCATTTAGAACCACTTGAAAACAGATTATTCTGAAGATGGAAAGAGAATCATTGGACATTTAAATAATTAATTTCAGGAAATCCATTATATTGAAACCAATGTAACATTTTGAATGATTCAGCACAACCAGCTTTCACTGATCAACTTCTAAATTGCTATTTCTAAATTGCCAGTTTCAGGAATTTTAGCATAACACAGTGTAAATCACTAGTTAGTCATGTGCCCCATGTACCAGACAGAAAACTAATACACAAACAGTCTGGTGAGAGCCTGGCTATGACAATTAGATAAAACACAGAACTTCTATCATTTCCATCTCTGCAAGCAGCTCCACTGTTTATAAAATATTAAACACTGGACATTTATTTTAGATAGTTAAGATTAACAGCAAATCTTCTGACATATTGTTGAGTACTAATAAGTTTCTGTAGTTGAAAAGCAGAAAGCATAATTTCTCAAGCTTCATTGTTTTTCTAGGAAATGAGAAAATTAGAAGCAATAGTCTGGTTAAGACTGCTCCAGGTTACAAGTGTCTTTATCAGAGCAACAAGGCAGGATGAGAAGCAGCTTTTGCTGGTTCAGATGAGCCGCATCAATTCTCTGCTGCAGAGAGCACAAAGAGTCAACACCAGCAAGTTGCACAAGGTCAAAAGTAAAAGAAGCAGCTTCTTAAAAACTAGTCAATATTTCTCTGTGCTTGTTTTATTTTTTGAGATCAAGTATATTTGTAAAACAGGTATTTTTATTTTTCTTTAAATGTAAGTGATATCAAACATCTACTGCAATCTCAGCTCAGTCAAGCTGAGTAAGGTCAAAGAAGGGAGCACCTTCCAAAGACATTGCTGCTGTAAATGCTCCACACAATCTGGTAAGCAGCACTTTTTTGTGAACAACGTAACAGTTTAAAATGCATGGGGTTTGCAATGTTATGCTGACAAACAGGCAGTTGTGACTCTGCTATGTGAAACATTATTTAACCCGCATCCCAGCAAATTGCTTGTCCCTGGAGTTGCAATTTTTCACACAAGCCATAAAGGCATTTCTGAGCCTTCAAGTTCAGACCCCAATTCACATGGTACATTGTGTGGGAAAAGCAGCTACATATCCCAATTTCCTTCCAGGTCCCAGATGACGATTACTTTCTTTCTGAGTACATTCTCCCAGTATTTTGAATTTAACTGTGTTTTCCATTTTGATTTCTACCACATGTTGTTTTGTTGCACTGTGTTCTGCCAAAGAGTGCCCTAACTTGACAGAGCTGCTATCATCTATATATAGTTTGCATATTGATTCCTGCAGTACTTTGAGATCCTTTGGGTAGAATGTTATAACAATATAAGGTTCCTTCATCTGTCATTTAAGGTAACCTTTAAAAGAGACATAGTTCAGTTCAGTCCAGATGTTTATCCAAACTGTTCTAAATCTCTGGTGTCTAAAAATCCAGAAGGAACGGGGTTTTTGATAGAGTTTCAGTACCATTTAATACCAATTCAGATAAACTACCATGTCATCCTGTCACTGTAATCACAAGGGATGCTAATAACACCTACCATTTCTGCAGAACTTTATGAAGATGAATCATGACAACACAGCCCTTTGCAGTATTGTCTCCATGTTATTATTGAGGAAACAGGGTGTCTGATATTACATTATACCAATAAGGGACCTGCCCTTTCAATCTAAAAGGAATAGGAATGAAAGATGCAGAAACTAATACTATAACTTTCCTAGCTTTTGTTTGGTGAAATTCTGTTTAAATATTTAGATCCCACAAATACTTCTACCATCATAGCACATTGTTAAAAAAGCAGGCCTCTGAATAATCTAAGTGATACTCCATTTTGACTCTGATGTGACATAGCAGCAATATTTCAGTTTATTGCAATTTTGATCATGGTAGAAAAGTCAGCTGAAGGCAAAAACAAAGACATGTTACCGTTCACTGTTTTCTCATGCAACCTTAAATGTGTGATCCTCTTATTTAGGTAAGGCATCAACTTCTTGAAATCAGAACAATTCTCCAAATAAAAATAGCAATGTATATATTCACTGCATATGTGTCACAGACTGTAATACAGTCCATTATTTATTCCATGGAAATTCTTCCTACTTCCTGTTTTCCATGAAAGGTTGGTAGTGTTGGAAAATTTGGGGGTTATTTTTTGGCGGGTTCTCTGAAAAATCCCATCCTTCATTACTAACACCATGGGTACTAAAGAAACTTGGGGAATAAGAAAAATATTTTTGTATCTCCATCAGAAATCCTAAGGAACTAAACTCAAAAGATGCTGTGTTAAATAATTACAGAACCCAGAATGAACAAACTAAAAAACTATTCAGCACCATTTTGGACTCACATCCAACTTAACATTTATGTACCATATAAATTTAATTAATTTAACTATATACAACCTGGGGGGAAAAAAAAAAAAAAACTTCTACAGCAAAATAAGCTCTGCAGAATTAACTGAGTGTCAGTTTGGCCCTGCTTCCCATTCAGCAGACTCACCTAAGGAGACATTGTTGAAGAAGAATCTGTCACAATTCCACTTCCAACTCCCAGAATTCACAACCTGGGTTTTACCCCAAAATATATTTGGTATTGGTTTAATGTTAACTACACTCTAAATTGTAAAAGAAGCAAACATTTCCATATCAGCAGATGACTTCCTGTCAAACACTGATGGAACATCATTGTTCCAAGATTATTGTTACCAAGTTGGGATTTTCTGGTCAAAAACTCTTCAGTCAAGACCATTCTGACATTTTACCTTCTGAAAGAAAATAATTCACAAGAAATGGGTCTTCTTATCCCAGTTCTGCCCTCTGCAGCAAACTGAAGAGGCACCAAAAGGGACCTTCGTTATACCAGTTCCATAGCCAGAGTAGTTAGTGTCATGTGTTATATACCTAAATGTAAGTGAAAAGGAATTGCAATTTCATCTGGATTTCATCAAGAAATCATAATTCAGAAATAATTCACATGACAGTTGATCAATAACAATAAATTACTTACTATTGTGTCACTGTGTTCAAAAAAAAAAGCATTAAGTATAATTAGTAAAGAAGTAAATAATATGAGATTTTCCACAAAATGCTTTAATTTTTCAATTATAGTCACCACTTTTTGTAGTAGTAACTAGTAGTTCCCCTTTAACTTGAATTTGTGGAAGAGAGGCCTGATCAAAATTGGGCACTCCCACAGCAAACCCTGTGGTTTGTGTATTCCCTGTGTTTGTATGTGCAGACATGTTTTTATGCATAATGAGCAAAGGAAGCCTAGGTGAATTCTAGACATCAAAAGAGAAGTGGAAAAGTCAAAGACAGATGTTTCATTGGCAAGATTACTGATACTGTGGCCTATGGCAACAAAGGACTAGATTCCATCAAGGAGTCTGGTCTAGTGTTTAGTGTCTATATCCTCGTGATAAAACACTGATGCTGAGAGTACAACAAACTACAAAAGAGGACTAAAAATTGCTGGGAGAGGAAGATTACAGGACAAAATTATTATTGTCCCCAAGACTTTATTCTTTTCATCACCAAACAGTTGCATGTTTTCCTCCCTACTCAGCATGTGTGATATAAAGGAACTAGGCTATATTGATCCTTCAGGACTTATTTGCATACACATATACTGCTTTTCCAGAAGGGTACTGGGAGCTTTGCAGAATCAAGATAGAGAGGCTGCAAATAAGTCTTGCATATTGTCCAATTCTAGTAGACAAATAATGAAGGATTTTCCCTGTTAAAAATAACTAGGAATTAATCCATATCATTGTCTGCTCCTGCTTTCTAGCCCGAGTCAGATCATGACAAATTGTAGCTAGCCCTATGGAGTCCCACTAGTGGGCATCTTCACACAGTTACATCATTGCAATATCACCGTAAGACCAAGGAGGAGACCAGTCTCTCCAGCTCCATTTTCATTAGGGTGTCATTACAGTGCCTAAAGGGGTTAGCTTCTGACAACTGACAGGAGAGACTTTCATCTTTCACAGCACCTTTACACTCACCTCACCACCAAACGGGAGAATAAGTACCTCTCAGTTTCTTTTCTGTTCTGGAAAAGATATCAACAATCAATCAATGTATGAGAAAAAAAATGTCTTGCGAACACAGAACAAAGCAAATCCTCAAATACTTCATATGGTATTGTGTTAACTTTGATGTCAACCCTTTGTGGCAGGACACATCCCCATGTGCAATGTACTTTCTAGACACAACACTAAAACTGGCCAGGGATATTATTTCAATTTCTAGGGAGGGCAGTTGATACAGATGAGAGTCATTGCTGTTAGCAGAGGAGACAGCAGCGCTGACCCGCACATTTTAATAAGGATGTGTGCACATGCAGGATAATTCTGGTAATTCACATCAAAGTTACATGCACGAGAGGTGTGGAACTAGGCAGATGATAGTAATTGAACATGAAGACTACAGCAGAACATTTTCATCATGTGTTTGAAGACATTAGAATAAGAGGCTTTAAGTAAGTGGATGGTGAGGGAGGTCCTATTTTAATCATACCTCCCCCAAGCTTCTACAATCTGTTTCTGAAGCCAAATTTCAAATCTGTTACAGGCTAGATTGAGTTACATTAGACAAAAATGCCTTCTAACCCCGGTCAGTGTTTTGCTGCGTACCATTCAGCTTCCTAGCAGGCAAAGCACTTGAATTTTGCAGGCTGAACCTACATCGCTATCACCTGATATCACCATTTCCTGATAGCATGAACAATGTATTTTGCATTTTGATCCTCCACACTATTATGAAGGCAGATGAGTTCGCCATCCAAAATTGTGGCATTTCTTAGTTTCATCTAACAGAAGAAAAGTGGTAGAGGAGTATTATGGATCCTTTTGCATAATAAAAGGGTACCATTAACATTCCTTTTGAGAACAGATTTAGTATGTATGATACAATCCCTGATACAGGTATAAAGAACACACATGGGCCTCATTTTCCAATGCAATGGGCAAATCTAAAGATACAGTCTGATATCATTGCTGAGATAAGCAGCAGTTACTGGACAGCAGCCAGGCAGATAAAGCTACGGTATTACCCAAAGCAATATTGGTAGCGTCTTTCTGGAACAGTGACTTTACCTACCACCAGTAGAGAAACACAGTAGATTGAATACCTCTCTAGCTGCTTCATGCACTGGAAGGCTGCTTTAATTGTGTAGCTGTGAATCCTCCATGAAAAGGGAATCCCTGGACAGAGTAAACCAATACAAGAGACATCAGAAACCTGCTTCCATCTCTTCCTTGGCTGATTTGGCTTATTGTGGGTGGTCATGTGAGCATCTTTCCATCCCCTCTGTCTCTGGCCATTGCCTACACGTAATCCTCTTACAGACTCTAATTTAACACCCAGCAATGAGGTGCAGCTGCAGTTGATCGGTGTCTTTGCTGGAAGATGATCCTTATAAGAATGTGCCCCGATTGTACAAGTGTTATGGACTCTCCCTTGAGACAAGCTAGAGATCTGATTTGATGTTTTAATGAAAAAAACAGCCTGTTTAGTAGTAGTTAATGTAGTTAAGTTTAAAAAAAAAAAAAAATCCTCACTCCTCTCCCTGTATTTTCTAGAGCTAGTTCTCTTACTATTCTGATTTCTCTCACTGCTTCACTATTGCTCAGTTAGCTTTTTATCTTACTGGAACAAATTTAAGACTCTTTTAATTTAATTGCTCTTCTTAATATTCACATATTAATGCAACACATTTATTATTCAAGTTGATAATAATGTCTCACATCTAACAGCCTTAATACAGAGAACAAAGATCCTAAGGAAATCTGAATGACATTGTTAAAAGTCAAATCATTACTTCATTTATCTCCAGCTATTTTGGACCTTTTCAGGGTACAACAAAGTTACATGAATTTGAACAGGAGTAGAAATGGTGCATTGTTTTCTCTATACCTGTTAAGTGCTCTTTCTTACCAAGTTGCCAGTATGGCATTTCAGAGAGCCCTTCAAGTCCCTGCTGCTGCCTTCACACAGACCTTAGACTTTGGAAGTCGGAGAAGAAAGTTGATTAAAATACAAGGAGAAAAACTGATCCAGAACAAAAGGGAGAAAGAATGTTTCAAGTGAATGAAGATAGAATAAGCCAGTCTGACAGAGGTGTCAAACAATCCCTACCTCACATTTACATGGTAGAAAAGGAGAATGTTTACCTTAAAAAGGGGGTGGGGAGATGTTGGTTTTGATTTTCAGTTCCCCAATCACACTGGAAGCCCGGGAACTGGCCACCACGTCCCATCGAACAGGAAGATGCTGCCACCTACAGTTGTGAGTGCCAGGAATCCACTAAATCCCAGCCGCTGGGTCCCCTTTATGGGCAGAGAATAACACCGCAATTGGAAAGGCCAGAAACCCATAGTGACATGGTACTTGCCACACTGACACTCCATCCTGTTTCTTAACCTTCTTTCCTTATTCCTGTTGTTCAGAGAGTAATACAGGCACATAAACCAGCGTTTTCTGCACAGAAAAATAACAAGAGGTCTTGCTTTGTAGCCTTTAGAGCCTAAGGATCTGCTGCAGGAAATACAAGACCTCTTTGAACCCTCACTGCATGACACTTCCACTCCTATGATGCAAAGATTAAAGTAAGTTATTCTTGTAAATAAGTCCACGAATCCTGATCTAAGACCATCATGTCAACATTCAGAGAGGTCAAAATACCTCACACGGCTGTGCTTTTTGCTTGCAAGTTATGGAAATTAGCAATTTTAGCTTTACAATGCTTACTCTTAGTTGCCTGGTGGGTTTCTAAGTACAGTTCTTTATAACATGAGCTCATGAAAGGGTAAATTGAGAAAATATTTCTAAAGAGGCTTGAAACGGTATAAAAAAGTTTGGCACATTGGAGGAGGAGAATAGTCCATACCCATGGTTCATGCAGAATCAGGGGTTTGTCATGTAGCTGCCATGCTCAGGGAACACAGCTGGAAGGACTTCATATTACAGAGCTCTCAGTGAAATATGGAAAGTCTCAGCTCTTGGATACAGATAGTTGACATGTTTATATTCCCATGGCCCTGCAACGCTAGGAGTAAATACAAAACCAAATAAAAGGGGAAGTCTTAGGAAAAACAAAACAAAACAACCAAACCAGTACCTTTTATCAATGCCTTTTTTTCTGAATGGTGTATTTGAATTTTTTTTATTTATTTTTTTTAATCAGAGTTCAAATACTCTTTTTTATTTATTCAATAATAATCCCATCAACATGCCAACCAGCCCAACATTTCAACTAGGGACACAGTAAAACTACAATGTCTGCCAAACTTTACTCCCTTAAGACATTAGGGGGTCTCTTGAAAGTAGCTGTGCTTTGAACTTCCCTGATTCCTGTGGGTTCTGTCTGATTAATTGATATTTTACATAACACTAATGACCATCACCACAATGACAGAAATTGAAACAAGTAATCTACAAATGCAGAAGGCACCTTCTTCCTGCATTTCAAAAAAGCAGCCAAATTATTTGGTTTTGTATAAATAGTGATTGAGCTACGATGGTCACTGGAGCTTGGTCTGCTGCAACAACCACATCTTGTGCTCCAAGTCTTCATTTTAAAAAGCAAGCAAACCTAGTACTAGTCCTAATTTTTCTGGGGACAGAGAGACTCCTAGGGTTGAATTAGACCTACCTGCAAAGGCAGCCTGGACTTTACAAGCACTCCAGAGACTAACAGCATTAACAGCACTCCTGCAGGGAGATGTACATGTGGAACAGCTTGTTTGCCTGCATGCTGAGCTGTGCAGGCAGCAGCCAGCTCTACTCCGAATGCTGCAGCTGTTTAGAGGATCCTGCAGGTGCTCCCCATGGGTGCATCTCCACGACACTCTGCACAAATGCCAGGACATCAGCTGAGTAACAGTTTGCAACATGCTCACTTTGCGTTTACTGATTTCAGTTCACTACTGCAAAAACTGAGGTAACGTTCAATAAAATGCATTTCTTGTCCCACATTTCAGTGTACTATGTACACTTCTTATAAAAATATCTGACACCAAGAGACAACGTGCAGCACACCAGGGATCTCCATAGGTAAAAGCATGTCATACACCAACTCGAATAAAGCAGTAAATCTTGATGCTAGTGGCTATAATAATTCAGACCTTCCGTATCAGACACAGAAGTCTACCTAAAATACATTCACGCCAGTGGGCTACACATGCAAATTACACCTTGCTAGGCAAAGAGATTAAGCCTACAGCAGCTGTGGGTGGTTTATACTCATACACTACCTTTATCTCACTGCATTTATTGAGATCCAGACAAAAGCGTCAGTGCCATTAATACAATAGCAAGATGAATATATACATTGTAGTAGGGGAAAAATAGACACTTGCTGTTTCTCATCAAACTAATTGCTGATGGGTGAACCCTGGATTGTCCATTATATTGGCATGAAGCCAAAGAATCAGGCTTGATGCACAGAGATATAGAATCATAGAATCATCAGGGTTGGAAGGGACCTTAAAGATCATCTAGTTCCAACCCCCTTCCCCATGGCAGGGACACCTCCCATTAGATCAGGTTGCTCAGAGCTCATCCAGCCTGGTCTTAAAAACCTCCAAGGATGGGGCTTCCACCACCTACCTGGGCAACCTGTCCCAGTGTCGCACCACCCTCATGGTGAAGAAATTCTTCTTAATGTCTGAGCGGAATCAACCTATCTCTAGTTTTAATCCATTCCTAGAGGAATGCCCAACAGCCTAAAAAGTCCCTCCCCAGCTTTCTTGTAGGCCCCCTTAAGATACTGGAAGGGCACAATAAGGTCTCCCCAGAGCCTTCTCTTTTCCAGACTGAACAACCCCAACTTTCTCAGTCTGTCCCCATAGGAGAGGTGCTCCAGCCTGCTGATCATCCTCATGGCCCTTCTCTGGACATGTTCCAGCACATCCATATCCTTCTTGTAATAGGGGCTCCAGAACTGGATGCAGTACTCCAGGTGAGGTCTCCAGGTGAGAGTGGAGTAGAGAAGAATCATCTCCCTCGACCTGCTGCCCACACTTTTGTTGGCTTTCTGGGCTGCAAGAGCACACTGATGGCTCATGCTGAGTTTCTTATCCACCAGTACCCCCAAGTCCTTTTCTTCAGGGCTGCTCTCGAGTCAGTCACTGCCCAGCCTATATTGGTGCTTGGGATTGCTCTGACCT
>JANIJG010015339.1:2673-17038 GCA_024611175.1 Megaceryle torquata | reverse complement strand
TAAAATAAAAAAAAAAATAAACAAAAAAGGCTTAAAAATTAACTCTTTTTTCTCAAAACTTTTAAAAAACCCATTAAAAAAAAAAAAAAAAAAAAAAAAAAAAAAGACACAAAAGGCAAATCCTGTACCTTCTAAGATTTTTAGGGGCTCTCTGTGTGCACAGTCATCTGCCTTCAAAACCATTCTAGTGTGAAGACCTCCCTCCCTCAGTATCTGCTGCCATATACTTGAAAAAGCTGACACGTTTCCTATGACATCTCTTTTACAAACACATTCCTATACAGTTGTCACTAAAGCCGTGCACACTTTCAAAATGAAACAGCCCTAGCTCCTGATTCTATCAAATAAAGTCTCTTCATATGATCTTCCAGAAGTTGTTTCCTGTAGGTTGAAAACTTTCTGTCTCCCCTCTCCTGCTTGGGTTTTGTTTTTTTGGTTTTTTTTTTTTTTTTTGGTCCTGCAATTCACTGTATTTTTACATCACCAGGAATACTACAAAGTATTCCTGAACATAGGAACCCAGCTTTCAGGGTGAAAACATTTTCTTGCTTCTTTCTGTTGCTTATATTTTCATCACCTGAAAAGAGAAAAGCCAAGAGACATCCTTTTTTCCTGCACCTCTTCTACAACATGCAGTCATACTGCAGAGGCCCACATGGGAGACTCTAGCCCACATGACAGTTCTCTGCAACTTCAGGGAAATGTGAAACCTGGTTTTGGCATTCCTTGAACTTCTAAACCTGCAAGTTTCTGGGCTTTCTTATTCCCAACACATGTCAACAGATGAACAGTGTGGTTTTTTCTTAAAATGCACCCAGGGACTCTACCTGGCAGCAAGGACTTCAGTAAAGAAATAGCACTGAGCTTTAGTTCCTACCTCCCCACAGCCCTCTGAACTATGTTGTGTTTTCATACCACTGTAAGGGAAAACTAGAACCTCTGGGAACTATAATCTAAATTAATACCATCATCTTTTACTGTTCACAACATCTACAAATATATATTGGCTTTTATTAAAAAAAAATAAATACAGATTCCACTTTATAAATGGGAATTTAGATTATAACCAGAAGATTATGAACTCTGAGATCAGTAGGTAATAAGGCAAAGACATGCATTTCTGAAGAAAGTCTTAAAATTAGCATGTTTTGTCATTCCAGTTTAACTGGGCCAGATCCTTGACTGTCATAACCCAATACAGCTGTACTGACTTAAATTACTCTGTGGAAATGGGCACAGCCAGAATGGGTCTATTATGCATATCTAAGTCAGTTCTTTTTTATTACACACAGCTGAGGAGGATACCTATGAATTCTTTCATTGAGCCCACTAAAACATTCTTGTGATACTATCCTAGAGTCTGGCTTGCATTTAAGGGGTACTGAAGTCTGGTAGATCAGAAGACTGATGCCACTTTCCCAGGTTACAGGGTGTCAAACACTCATATCACAGAAGGCAAAAGAAGCAGCAAGGGCTCCCAGCATAATCCTCCCTTTTATCTCATAATGCTTCCTCTGCTATTCACACACCTTCTGCCAGCCAGTCCTGAAGAGGTGAAACAGCACTCTACCACAAATGGTGCCTCAGCTCAACAAACCATGACTTCATTTCACCCCACAAGCTGTCCAGCAGCAGCATAGATGTTGTACAATTTTCTAGATTGCTTCTTAGATGACACCTGTAAGACATACTATTGTTTAGCTGTTTCTACAAAGAATTTAGGCTTTGTCAGGCAACTGGACTTGCTTTGAGAGATGGCTATTGATATCCCCTTGGAAGAAGCTATACTGCAAAGAGAAGCTAAGGATGTGCAGCATCTTCTAGCTCCTTGGCACTACAGCCAAGGCAGTACAATTAGGGTGTGGAAAGCACAATTTTGTTCAGTTTATACTGTAAATTGAGTCAGGTTTAAGGAGAGCAGTGGTTATTTTTGGAGCAGATGCTAGGATGATAGTGCAGGTCCTGTCTGTATGTTAACGCCTGACCTATGGGTCTGTCTTTGCAGTAGTGTATATACCTGACATGATAACAATACTGAGGTCAACCAGGGAACGTTTTTAAAATATATATTGGATTCCTGATATCCTTGAGGAAATTATTTTGACCTTATATTGCTGAATGTTCTCCCGTAGTTATACTGCCAGAGCTCCTTTGTGGCTTATAAGTTTATTAAAAAAAAATGCCTGTTGCAGATTTTCTGATCAGAACCTAGTAATGCAAGTCAGAGGCTTCTGTTCAGCTGATTCAGTGATAGCTCTCTTCAGCAGGGAGAAATTACTTTTGTGTAAGAAGCAATACCCAGCTTGTTTCAAACCTCAGCCTCTGGCAAATCTGTCATAGCAGGAGACATTCCCTGTTTCTTTGACAGATTGGCCTGCGGCTGAAAGTTAATCTAACATGTCAGAAAAAGTATACAGTAGGTGAAGAAAAAAGCCGAAGCTAACCCTCTCAGCATTTCACATCAGGGCATATTTGGAAGAAACACCCATTTGTACACAGTAAAAACATTACTCTAAATCTTCAAATTAAAATAAAAAGAAAGCATAAAGATATGCTAGCAATAAAAAAGCTTACAGAATAAATGAACAGGAATCTGTAACCTACACCAGGGACAAAAAAGTATTACCACAAGCTCAAATGTGAGACTGCTCATTTTTGCTATTACAGATCAATTCTTTTTCTCCTTATCACGCAGAGTGCCAAATTAAAAGCTGCTTTCAACTATCATGATGCATAAAAGCATGAATTTTGTCTACTACGGTGATAAAATTTAAAATAATAAATTACACTTGCCAATGCTATCGATATGTAATTTTTTTTGTTGTCATTGTTTTATATATGACTCGACTCAGGAGCCCGAATTTGCTTCAGTTTCTCTATTCTTTCTTGCTGATAAGGTCCCTGAAGTTACATAAAGCATCCTTCTCAGAAATGCACAAACATGTAAACACATGGAAGCTTTTGCTTTAAACTATACACCAGATCTTGGGCAACCTCAAATAGATTGCTGCTAGCTAGCACTAGTCTTAGAAAGCCAAACAGAACCACATTCTCTGTGGGAAATGTAGTTTTATCAGAAGTCTAAACATTTTGCAAGAATAGTTCAATAACTTAACTCCCTTGACAAGTACTGAAGCAAGAAATTTTTATGTTATTTTGTTCCAGAGATCTGACTTTTGGTTGTACCAAAACTGTTAAGATTATGATTTTACATTAGTAAAACGAAAATACCAAATGTCTCAAAAATTGCTTTCCATTTGATGAAAAACCTGAGAACTGTGGGGAGAAAGCTGGAGAGGAGAAGGGTCTAATATAGAATGAAAACACATTTAGCAGTGTGAGATTTTCCCAGGGGGTTGTATTTGCAGACAGCCACATCCAGACCAGTAAAACAGGATGAAATATGACATGCTTACTGTTATTCTAAACATTTAAGGAAAAATTCATAAAAACTTCTCACGTTGCCAACTTTCTTAGGTAAAGCAACACTCCTGTTTGATCTGTAAAGGGTTTATATTAAGAGTGTGTAAAACTGTAAGAAAGGAGAGTGATAATCTTTAATCTCTGTATCATTTTATAAACTGAAATAAATATAAAGGATGAAGCAACTCACTAACCAGTCTAAAAGTTGTGTGAAAGCTCTGAATGACCTTTCTTATTGTCACCTGAAGCATCATTTTCCACTTTTCAGGTCTTCAACTTCCTATTCCAATAACCCTAACAGCTTTTCTCCTAGTCCACTAATGCCAAAATAAGGGCAATTCTTAAAGTGGGTTTTGTACGAGACATCATTTGATGTAGTTTGGTTATTTTTCATTCTCCTGTGCACTGCAATGGAAGTCTCTGCCCATCTCTACAGCTCTGCTCCCTGCTGGACACTCCTGAGCGCACACTTCTATGGACAAAGCAGAGTTCGCATGCAAGTTGTTTTCTCAGCACAGATCATTACACTGAAACAACAGAAGCAGCAGATCTGGGATGTATCTGGAAGGAGGCATCAAAGCCAAGCCAGGAGATGAAGTAGCCAAGAAGGCAAAAGTCAGCAGGAAGTATTGGGAACATCTAGGGAGGAAGGCACCGCCTCAACCCCCTTTGCTGTTTCTTTCACCCAGGTACCTCCTGCCTTGGTGTTACTCTGAATTCCTCCTGAGCTCATGTGACAAAGTGGTTGCCTGCCCTGACATCTGTCCCTGCTCCTTAGTCCTTGGTGAAAGAAAAACTGGAAGATTAATAAAGTGAGTAAGTCTAAAGTAAGAGCACCAACAGTGTTCTTTGGGCTCAGGCAAGCCTGGGAGGCCAATCCAGACCCCTCAGAGCTGGGGAATCAGATCAAGCTGGATGAAGAGGAACACTCAGGACAAGTATGGAACATCCCTTTTCTGCAGGGTATCTTCTCTCCCAGCTGGTACTATCAACCACAGCAACCTCTTCTCTGCCACCTTCTCCTAGTGGCTCTGCAACAGTGAATCAGTTGGGCACATCCCACAAGTTTACAAGTCTCAAATAAGGATGACAGTGGGGGCAAGGATTAATTAAGAAATTAAAACATGTTTGAGAACCAGAGTCTTACTGGCTTCTACAATGACTAAATAAATCCTGAATTAAACGCTTTCCAGATTCTGCTTGAGCACATCTTTTGTGTCTCTGAGGATGATTTCATGAATGGCTGAAAGCACTTTGAAAATATAAAACACTAAGCATTGTTCTTTTTATAATGTGTGTTTTGAAAAATTGACCAGGCTCATATAAATCTAATAAATGGCAGCTTTCCAGCCTGATAGCTTCATAATGGGTACCTTGGCCTTTCAAGAGTCTTCTTTTTAATCCCTCAGAGAGTGCAGATGTGCAATTGCATGTGAACTATCAGCCTTGGGAAGGAGGAGGTTCCCCATCATGTTTTGCTGCTAGCAAGCTGCTTCTGCTAATGAATTCACTAATCTTCATCCTTCCCATTATGATTTTTCAGGGGAGTAGTTGTGACAGCAGGCATGAAGAATCACATCTGCTTTTGTGTGTATTTTGTTCCCCTGAAGTTTTGGGAAGAACTACAACATACAAAGGAAAAAAAAAAGTGAGAACTCTTCAGATACAAAGAGAGAAATATGAGTATTAACAGTTACCCACCAGTGTAGCTCCCATAAAAGTCATGCAAGTTCCACTTGTATACCATGTGAAACAGCTTTCACAACCTTAGTCCAAGCTTCTGGAGACAATAATTCACAGACTTTAATAGTACAGAAGGTCAACTTCTGTCCTTTTTTAGATAAGTTATCCTGTGGTGCACTTGTAGCACTGCACTGACAGATGATTTCAATGAGCCTATATCATAGAGATTAGGGATTTCTCAAACTTTGTATTATATGATTCTTCAAAATAATCAGTAAATATTTCATTCATACTCTAAGCATGATAGTCAATAATTTTAAGAATCATCAGCAAGCAACAGCATCATATTATCAGCTAATCATTACTGTCAAAAGTCAGCATCACACAAGTGAAAATACAGGTGTTGATATGGAGAGAAGCAGACACTTCACATTGAAGCCCTGGCCAATCTGCACGTGTATTTCTAACTGCAGTATACTGCAGTAATCTAGGTGGAACCCATTGCAGGGACAAGAATGAAAGCTGTGTGAGGAACAGAGGTTTGTTTTCATGAAAGCTTCTGAGGTTTCAAACCTGCTTTCTGCCAACTCTGAATGGAAATTTATGAAACAGTTCCTGTAAAATTATTACAACTCAATCTAAATATCTGGTTTTCACTTCAGTTACATGCTGTACCTGCCCCTCAAAAAGCTTTCATATGAAAAGCTGCTTCCAATTTTGAAGCAGGGAAAAAAAAAAAAAAAGAAAAACTGAGAGGGAAAAAACCAACCAACCAACCAAACCAAACTTTTAGTTCCCAAAAGGTAAGACAGGAATGAGTTCACCAGAAATTTCTCAGATTTTCTTCCATAGCAATATCCCTACTCAACCTAATTTGGCAAGACATTTTGGTTCATATGCAACACTTAACGTGGGAAACCATGCTTCTGTCAGAGTTTTGGACTAGCTTTGACAGGTCCACTACTCCCCAGAAAGAAGGGCTGATACACTACTGCCTTGAACACTGTGGCTGTTGGTTACTTGAGAGAAGAAACCACATGAGCTACATAAACCCAAATGAGCAAAAACAAATTAAAACAAGACCTTTGATCTAGAAGTTCAGTCCAGACATGACTGTTAACTGCAGTTCTCCTGCTCTGCAGGAAGCTTCCAACCCCCAAGTGAGAGGAATGGATAACTTGTTGGCCAGGGAGCTATGCAGTATTCCCAAATGCTGAAACACAAGGGTGTCTCTCAAAGGAGAAGCCAACCTCAAAACCTAATAGTCTAAAGCCCTCATCTTCTACTTTGGAATAGACTACAGCCTCTAGCAATTTATGAACAGGCTGTTATCATTTTAAACATCAGATATACAACAGGCACAATCTAGTTACTGTGTCCCCCTTCCCCATGTGAGGCAAACTGTCTAAAACAAACTTCTCAAAGATCCTTGGCCTTTCACTCAGACATACCAGCTTTATAGAAAATGCTGCCAGCTACAAAAGCAAGTCATATTGGTATCAACAGAAGAAAAAAATATTTCCCCTTAGGATACTGCTCCCAAACACTCCCAGCAAAAACCTTTTTCTTCTAAAGGCTTCCTCTTGGGATGAAAAAAGTCCAGAGCTTTGTCCCCTGTGAGCTGGCATTTACAGCAAAAGCAGAGGAGCTCATATGAGGAGTCCTTTGATTCCAGGAGAACAGTTGTAGTGCTGTCAGCACAGCACGTGACTTTGCATGTGTCTGAGTAAGAAGGGAGCAAGAGATGTGAAGAGGAGATCACTGCACTAGTGAAAGAATCCTGTTTCTAGTCTGAATGCACAGAAGGTGTCACAGTGCAGCTTGTCTCAACATTCCTTGATTTTAGTTTCTAACATCACAGGCTAAATCAATTTCCCCCTTCTAGACCAGAGCTGGAAGAAAACCTTAAGTAAAATATCTTTGTCATAAAGGATATTACTCCCCTCAGTGCCAGATGGGTCCACAGACATGCAATTTATCCAATATCAGGAGGTGAATATGGGGTTAGCAAAACCATTTTCTCACTATTCTCTTAAGCCTCTTTAGATTTTGCTATCCTAGGCTAAGGTTCATGATTTCACAATTTTCCCATATTGCAAGAATTAGAATCCTGAGCAAGCAGATGGAACAGGAAAGGGAGAAAAACACGTGCTGAAGAATATTGACCTGAATTAGCTTTCAAAATCAAATCATTAAACAGACCCACCCTGCAAACACTATCTAAAGTAAAGCATTAACATACTTGCAAGGGAAACTCAATCAAATTATAACCACTCTAATTCTGAATAAATAATTAACTAGATTTGCATGAGCTAACAGCCCATAACTAGCAGTAGGTAAGCTGGTGAGGGTTTCCAGAGGCAGTGAGGGAGGCTTCACTACATGCAGGGAGGCAAACTTTGTTTAGGACACAATATGGATCCACATGCAAGGGGGCTGCACCACTCAGGGCATGTCAGCTTTAGGATCACAGCCAAATGCCTCTAGAGAGAGCAGATGCCGAATGCAAACTGTCCCCTAAGACTCTGGTAGCCAGTAGCTTGGGGTGCACTCTTCAAGACACACAAGCTGCCTGCAAACTCCACTTCAGGCAACTCGGAGAGAGGGAGTTTGCAGAACTTCACAACAGTTAGGAACAAGCAATTTAAGCCCAGATCTCTGATTAAGTGTGACCTCTTCCTTAGCTGCACAATTTCCTCTCTATTGATGCAGCAGACACAATGCATTTGCTGGAGTTTGCTTTGTCCAACTTAAGGGTTTATTATTTTCTAGAATTTGCAGAAGACAGAACACCCATACATGGGGAAGCGTGAAGTCTCAGCAGCATCAAGGAACCTGTGCTCTAATCTGCACACAGGAAGAAACTGCTCTGAATACTTGATAATACCAAGAACTGGAGAGAAAAAGTGGGAAGAGTTTTTCCTTGGAATCCACTACTGCAACAGGAATACATCAGCCATACTGCTCCTACCCCCGGTCACCTGTCTGCATTCTGAAAGCCAAGTAGTTTAAGACCTTTCCCAAGCAGGAAGGTAACAGTCCTTATTTAGAGAGTCTAGAAAATTAAGGGAATAAACTAAAACTAGTCTTTGGTTTGAAAACTGTCACACCTAGGGAGATACAGCAGAGATACCATGTGAAGACACTACTGCCTCAGGTTTAGATCTCCGAACACCAGGAAGACGTTTCTGCATGTCTAAGGACCAGATGTGTTGCTGTTAGAGAAAACACACATCCTGTGCAGGTAAATATCACTCATCTGAGTAAATTCCTGGCTCCTCATTGGCAGACAAAATGCATTTACCCCAGTTATATTTACACTGTTTTCCTGCAATTTTGGAAGAGCAGTAAAGATTCAATCCTGTTTAAGCTTGCAAGTAGTCAGAACATCAGAAGTTTCCTGAGTAACCCAGTCCAGTTCTGACACGACATGACACTAACTAAATGCAGGCCACATGCTTTAGCCCTCCCTCCCCCATCACAAACAAATATACCATTCACACAATAGCATAAGGGGGAAGGACAGCAGAAAGGTGATAGTTAGGAACAGGCTACCCCAGTTTAATAACCACTTCTTTTGCCTATAGACCTCCTTCAAATTATCCCGGGAACCCAGCCAGATTAATTACTCTGGTAGACCACACACAGCCCATGGGTGAGCAGCCTTTGCCTTGAAAAACTGACTTGAATTATGAAACTCTCTCTCTCGAAAGCAATGTCAAAGGTGCCAGGCTTGAAAAATAATGCTGCAGAACCCTCTTTCGTTCAGCTGCTATGTTTTGAGTTGTATGAGTTTAGGATGTAGCCTATTGCATCATGTTAGCAGCCTGCTGCTGGAGCTGGAGTGCTGAGCTGTAGGAGGGGAATAACAGAACTCACCAGATTCTAGCCTGCTGGCTGGATGACTTCCAGAATATAGAGCCTGTTTTATTCACAGATACATGTATGCATTTCCCACCATACTTCAAATCTCTCTGCCAGGTCCACTTTTTATGAATGAATAGGGAATTGAAAATAGCAGGAATCTTGCTTTCACAAGGTCCAGAAATGGGGGAATTCTTGTGAATCTCAAATCCTGCCAGGTAAGAGAAAACAAGGGACCAATGCACACTGGATGGGGTCTGAGATTACAGTTAACTCAACAAGCTCCTGGGGAGACAGAATTCTGTTAGTCACACAGTTCAGTGTTCATTTCTGGAAGCATCCTTTGAATATCATGCAGGAAGGACTACAATTTGAGTGCAATGCAAAGTTATGCTTTCTTTGGGTACCCAAAATATTAAATGACTTCACAGGTATCCAAAGCATCACAGCTGTACTACCAGTGCCTCCCCAGTGTCTTACTATGGTAGTGACCCTGTTTCTCTACAATTACACAGTCTATGGGTACCATCTGATTCAATATGGGCTGGAGCTGCTTTGAAGTGGACCTCGCTGCTCCAACCCTTCGTCCTTACACTATAGTTCACAGAATACCACATACACCCCTGACTGAAACACATGGAAGTGGATTAGTTTGATCTAAAAGTGAATTGTTCTAAGGTGATGGACTGTGAAACACAGTGGCTACATTCCCTTACACCAGCTCTGCTGCAGGAAGACAGAGGGACACAGTAGAAAATTGCTGTAGGGCAATGACACCTAAATTGCTGCAGCAGTCAGCCTTGTCTCAACAAACAGCAACAGACTTGATGACTCAGTACTGGGCACTTCAGGACACAGAGAGAGACTGAATCCAGCCACCTGAGAAAGAAAAGTGTTAAACAAAATGAAGGAAATTTACAGACCAAGAAGCAGTTTGGATGAGAGGAGATTTAGTCCAAGGCAGTGACCTGCCGTTAGTAAAAGACCTGAACATCTACCAAGACTGCTTTCTTAGAAATGGAAGAAGATTGCTGCTGAGAACATATGAGCCACTTCCCATCTTTATTTTCCACACCTTTCAGAAATGTTTTCCCCTTGTCTATCTGAATTAATTTTCACAATGTACTTGACAGTCTGGCATAAGCTTGATATACTCAGTTTAGTTCCTGCTAATTACATAGCACCTCAGAGATTGATTGCACACTAGTCGAATAAACCCAGAAAGAAGTTATCTCAGTAAGAAATTGTTTGCAGCAAGCCAATGAGTAAAACTTTAAATCAATGTTTATAATACTTTTTCTCACTGCTGGTGAAACTGCAGGCAACTTAATTAAGATTATCTGGTTAAAATCTGAGAAAAAAAACCCTGCCAGAAAGGAGGCTTGAAGGTGAGTGGAAGAAAGAATAAGAAAGGATACAAGAAAGGCAGTACTGTTTTTTTGGCTACCTACCATCAGAGGATAGCAGGTGGTTCAGTAGAATAAATACAAACTTTCTAGGACTTCCTTTCTCAAGGCAAAAGCCAGAAACATCTTCCAAGAATGTCATCCTTAATAAAACTGCAAATGCAGTGAAAGCCCTTACTGTCTTCCTGACAGGGCAGTAAAAGTCTTAAGTCATCAAGGAGAGTCACCAGAAAACAGTCACCGCAGCGACTTTCAACTGTCAGGACCCGAGCAAAAGTAGACTCCTTCCACCTCAAAACTTCAGTCAAGGTGACAAAAGCTGAGCAAAATGCTCAACAAATACAGATCCTCTCTGAAATAAGGGAAAGACACAACAAACCAAGCCTGAAACTACCAAACCAAACCCACAATAGAGAGGACAAGCTAAGCAAAATGAGGCTCAACTTCAACCCTGATAACAGGCAGTCATGACCACTGTCAACACTACACACCTTGAAGTGTAGCATAACTGAAGCATTTGGCATCAACCCACCACTCAAGAAGCCCACTTTCACTGATCTCGAGTGGAAGATCCAGGAGCAATGAAAATAAGAGATTCAAACTTCCAGACACAGACAAGATGAAAAACCCCAGTAAAAGGACAACTGAGTACAACAGTTCTAACATAACCTAAAGGTAGGGGATTACATGACTTGCTATTGTTAAACATCCTTTTAAGAATGTAATAAATCTTTCTATTCAGAAGTCACCATCAAATAAAAGGCTTTTTTTTTTAAATATATATAAAATATATGTACCTACACATGAGCAATTCTCTCTCTTTGATGTGGGATAATTTAGAAATCTGAAAGGCAGACACATATGCAGTAAATTCTTATAAAAAATGCACCTTAATGTGACTAAGAAATACTCAAAACACAGACCTGGCTGTGCAACATACAGCTTCAGAACTCCTCAAGAAGCCCTGGATGAGCTCAGTCACCAACACTGATACATCACATTACAGGATTAAGGCCTAGTTTAAATATCTCTAAAAAAACCAGCTGTAGTATAATCTCAACCAGAACCAAAATGAAAACAAAATTAGGTTTAAATAGTACAAATACTTTATTAGGCAGATAAAAAGGCAAGGCTTAGTTACTCATTCAGACATGAAATATATCACTACACATAAATGGTAGAATGAAGTAAAAACATGATATATATTATCCTTGAGCTCCAGGGTTGTAATCACACAGTTAAAACCTGAATCCACATTTGTTGTTTGAAACCATCTTTAATTCCACACTGTCTGGAGGGGTTAAGGCCATCTGATCTGGTTTCAGAAAGGGACACCAGCATGGAGAACAACTAGTTCCCTAGACTGCTTAGCCACTGATAGCTAATCTCCTGTTTCCTGTCTTTTCCTCCTCTCGTTCTCTCAAATCTGAGCTTCAGAGTATATAAATGAATCATTTAATGGTCTTCCGTGCTGGTTTTGCCATATCACATTAAAATAGTAGCATGTCAAGAACTTGAAATGCTGTACAACAGTAAAAGTAAGTTTGTGCTCTATTGATACATGACTTTCTGTCAAGTTCAGAGTTTTAAAATATTAAAATATTTGATATGGCATTAGAGATTATTTGAGAAAAGACAAAGGTATTTCTGAAATACTGATGATTCAGCTGGTGTTTTGGAACAAAATACAGTAAGTGTTTCTAAGTAAATGACCATGTTGATAGCAGTCAGTATGTAGTATTTCAGAAGGACGATTTGAAGCATGCAAGAGAAAACAGACCAGCATTTACACAGCTAGTTACTAAGCTCAATACCAAGCATGCATGGGTTTCCTATTAAAAAAATAAACACAACAAAACAAACAAAACCAACACAAACCACAAACAACAACAAAATACAAACAAAACAAAAGAACCATTAAACAAAACAAACAAACAAAGTAAAATAAAAAAATAACAAACCACCAAAAAAACCCAAACCACTACACACAACACAAGAGCTTTAAAGCTACTTTCCCTTGCTTGGATACTCAAGTTTCCCTGACCACAGAGCAGCTTGTGGTTTTTCAAACTCAGCTAAGACCCTGTAACAGAATGGGAATGTTTCCTCAAACATACATGAATGCTATGTAGGGGCACTGGTACCCCTCAGCCTTTTCTTCAACTTTACAAAAGGAGGAAACTTATCTGTATGTCTACTGTAAATATTTACATAGGACACACATTCTGCAGACAGAAACCAAACAAGATAATTCTGTAATATGCAACCCATCAAGGCTGCACACAGTTTCAAAGCAAGTTTCTGAGAATACAATGGTTTTAATAGATTTAAAGATATCATCAGCCATTCAACTACTACAATTTATATTACCAGGGAAAAGAAATGAAAATCAAGCAAAGGAATTACTTACCAATACTACTGACTGCTTCTGCCTTACAAGTAAATTACCTTTAGGACCCAGAAAGATTATTAGGCAAGTTCTGGCACTGTACCACTGAGCTGGCCAACTGGAATTAGCAATACTTAGTCATCCACATCAGAAGTTGGGTTTTTTCCAAAGGTAAAGCCCACCATTTAAACAAACTACAGTCACATTTTGGTTAACAGTAGTGTTGCTGTTATTCTTGCAATTAATCCATCAATCAGTTCTTAGCCACTTACATCTATAAAAAAATCCATAAGGTGATAATAAGCAATGCTCTCCTGGACATTTAATTAACAAAGCCCTGGTCCATCCAGTGCTTACAAATGTAAATTGTACAGAATAGAGAGTGGGAGTGTGAGAAAGAGATGGAGGGAGGGAAGGAGGTAGGGAGGAGGGAGAGAGAGAATGAGAGAGAATGAATTATAAATGCATCTAATTTGGCTATAATATAAGGTGCACATGTGGATTGAGAAGTGGCCATGGCCCACAGTGTGTAAGCTGTCACCAAATTGCATTTTGCTACTAATTCATATCTGTAGCCAGCAAATTAAGCCAGCCAAAGTACCACCTACCCAGGTAGATATGCTGACTGTGTTTAGTTATCAGTTAAACAGCTACAGCTTGTTCTTTGCTTAATATGGCTTCTCTTAAAATTTTGACAGCTGGCTGAATGCTCTAGTAGGTTTTAGCCAAATTATTGCAAGGTTTCAATTTTCATCTTAAACCCTGCAGATAGGTATGTAATCATGTTATGCTAGTAACTAACCAGTGCTTTCAAGGGCACCAGTAGAAAGGGATCAAAAAGTTGTACAAATAAAAAATATAAAGAAAAATCTTAAACAAGCACAAGTTCTAATTTATTTCACACTGATGATCAACACGGTTGGTCAAATAAATGTTTTCTTTAATTTCTGCCATTCATTTTGATATCCTGAGTTACTGTCACCAGCAGGAGGAAAACAATAGTTGTGATGGAATATTTGCTTTCTGACAACTCTTAAATTTCCCAAATGTCCTCAGTGCATATTTGGGTGTGCAATGGTCAAGATATACCTGAAGCAAACAAATGTCAGAAAAACATAATTTGTTTTACATGCACAACCTTACTGTCTCTTCAAACAAGCTATTTACCTGAGAACAAAATATTTAGGAGTATCTGGCTGTGATTGTTTCTATTTCAGAGTATTATGGTAGCAAGTATCATTTACATATACAGATAAATCACTAGATCCACAATGACCTAGGAACCTAAGTATTTTATGAACATAGTAGATGACGTCCCTTCAGAACCTGATACAACATCACAGCAGGGTTCTTTTTGCTGCCAACACACATCACATCCCTAACCCATCACATCAGTTAAAGCTGGATGTTCTCATAATGTCAGAATCTGATATATACATACAATAGAAGATTCCAGGCAACAGAGGAGAGCAGTATTCCCACACTGGTCATCTTTTAAATCATATTATTTTCCAAACTCAAAAAAAGATGCTTTACTATCTCTATTAATCCAACATGGTTACAAAATCTGATTTTTTTACTGCTTCGGAAATAAATAAAT
>JANIJG010015338.1:12086-34097 GCA_024611175.1 Megaceryle torquata | reverse complement strand
AGGGGGGGTGGGGGGGTGGGGAAGGGGGTGGTGTTTGCTCCCAGTCCGTATAGCACAGCAGTGAAAGGCCCTGAAGGCAATGCCTTTGTGATACAGCAACATGAAAAATTGCTAGTGTCTTTGGTTACACTCCATTTTCTACATCTGCAGAAGTGGATCACAGGTATCATAGGATGTCAGGGGTTGGAAGGGACCTTGGACATCTTCAAGTCCAACCCCCCTGCCAGAGCAGGATCATACAATTTAGCACGAAGATTGGATGGACCCAAGAACATACCTAGAAGGTTCTCAATGTTGTTTTCTAGTTATGCTTTACTAAACACCACTTACTCCTGACTGATAATACTCCCCTGAGCTATTACCTCAAGGCTGTCAAGGTGAAGTTGGTTGCTCAACTCTTTTTCAGGGAATTCATAACAGTTCTTTCTCTTTTATCTTCATTCAAGACCAGTACCTTACAGCCAGTAACTTCCTGAATTACACAGCCTTGAATTAAAGACAGTTTGGTTTCTTTTGTCACTCATAGAACCCAGCCTTTCTGTAGATGTTAATTCACTCAACTACCCTACAAACTTGGAGGGCATCATTGTTTTGGCCTAACCATTTCTACATCTCTGCTCAAGGGACACTGAATTAGGATCCAAGTTCTGCCACACTTGGCAAGTTCTAAAGCAAACCCATGCAAGCATTTTTAGTTATTGACATTACTGTTTTACAATCCGTCACACTGTGTCAGAGGGAATTGGAGCAAATCTTCCTTCAGTTGCCAGCATTGGTAACTAATGTCCTGTTCTTCCCTGTAGCTGGAGGCATTTTTTCAGCAATTGAGATAAAAGCTTGTGGTTTGATAGTTAGCTTGCTTTTTTAGAGGAAGGAGGTTAAGGCAGTCATGCTGTCAGTGTGCATGTGTCTGCTTGTCCCATCTTTTTAAACATAACTGGTCTTCAGGACCAGTTTCATGCAAATTTGTCAGAGGAATACAAGTCTCAGGTACATCAATCTTCTCAAATTTCCATAAAAATAGACAGCACTAACAGCAAGACTCTGTCAGTGACATTTCATACAGAAGATTACTGTAAAAGCTTAATTTTTCATATAGATTTGATGAAAGGACCTTGAACAGTGGAAAAGATTCAGTATATGACTGCATCTTATTAAACAGCAGAAATTCTAACCTACAATGCAGAAAACCTTAGGAAATAGACTTCGCTAGTTTAGCCATTTACATGAAAACTTGAAAAATGCAGATTCTATCTGTATTTCTGACTATGTGCTCCACATATGTATAAAACAACAAGAACTCACAAAAATAACATGAAAGATTTGTTTTAAAGTAGTTGTGATATGAACTCACAGCTAGAGGGACTGCTTATTTATTCTTCAAAGGTTCTTTGATGCTACTTGAGATGCATATGGACACATTTCCTATAGAACTGTTTTGTAAAAAAGCAATGTGATCCACACAGTTAATGATGTAATAAGGCCTTGAATACCTTAGAATCCCAAAATGAGAAATACCTCAACCATGGCATCGTTGGAACTCATGAAAACTACACAGGTGAATCCAAGCCACTGCTGCACACCATGAAACTGGGAAAGGTAACTGATATAGTGAAGAAACACCATGTTACCTCTAGATATTTCCTCAGAAAACAATAGCTCTGTACATAGCTTCTCAGTCCTGTTTATGAAAGACTTAAAAATGATCTTCAGAAATATGTCTAGAAACCAAATCATAACTGTATTGGATGTCAGGAATAATTGTATCAGTGGAGGCACAGTGATCTGACACATGGTAATTTTCCTCAAATCTCATTCCAGCTAGTCACTAGCTTTTGTGCTATAATTACCTGTCTTTCTATCTCTACAAACCACAGGGGCTACAGGTGTTATTACTTCTACTCTGGTTAAGTATCCTGCTCTGCTCACATACCAACTGCCTTTTTCTTTGAATTTGCTAATCTGTTAACTAATCAGCTAAAAGAATTAAGTTAAATTCAGATCAGTTTCCAAACTCTGCTTACCTTGAAGCTCTCTGGTTCTGCTTTAGAACTGAAGACCCAGGGAATCCAAAAGCTTCTGTACTTTTCCAGCTGTCAGTAAGAATATATAAGAAATAGTATTTCCTCTTTCTGCAAATTTTATCTGACTTTTATCCTTAAACTAGAACTGTGTGGTGATCCCAGCTTCATTTCAATTAGGCATTGCCTGATTCTAAGCTCTGTGCTCCTTATAGGAACTAAAAAATATATAAGCTTCCTCTACAAAACCACATAATTGCAGAAATAAAGAAAACATATACTGTATGAGGAAAGAAACAGAAAGCTGCATGTGGATAAACATCTGCATTTTACCTGGAACCTTCTACCTTCTTGTACTTAGAGACAGTGGATGGCAGCTCCCCACAAGTCAACAGGAAAAACAGTATGATAGGAAATGTTTTCAGTAAACTCTTCTTAGTTGTGAGAGACAGTGTCATACAGGTTTCAATGGTGTGAGAATTCCCAAATGTGTGGGAAACAAAATCCAGGGAGAAAAAAAAAAAATTATGGCTGAGGACCCCAATTTTTTGAGGCACAAAACATTATCACTTACGATGACTTCTTTTCTTGACCATCTATGAAAAGCCCTGAAAATCAGGTGTCTGCAAAAAATTTAGACATGGAAGTGTCTAAAGAAATTAAATAACTCTGAGATGTCTGCATTGATGGGCTCAGGGAACAAGAATGAGTCAGCATCAGAGTAGGGATTGCTCGAGTAGTTAACAGCACCCAGTGAAAATGTCATGAAGCACTGATTTCTTTCTCTCGTTAATTTGGAAACAAGTCTGACAGGAGACCTTTCTCCATTTGGTCTGCTGCTTGATCACTGGGGGTGAAATAAAGATATTGTTGTTAAAAACTCAGAGATTCTACACAGAAATGACAGTGCCCCTACCAACTGCATCCCATTCTTCATCTATTTATTTTTCCGTAAGAGTACATTTTTTGTATATAAATTCATATTGGACCTGCAGTTTGAATCCATATATCTTGCAATTGTTGTCAGAGACTGCCACAGGAAGATTTGCTTGTGGTAAGGGAAAACCATAATTTTCTTTACTGCTAAAGAAAAATTATAAAGGAGTTTTCTTCTTTTCTGAATCCAAATGATTAAATAATCATATTTTTCTTATAGCTTAGCAAATCTTATCCATATATTTGAACTTAAGGATAATCACTGCATCTGCATAGAAAGATACATACAGGACAGTGATTAAAGGTTTTATAGAATTAGCATTTGAGTTACAAATACTGAAAAGTGGTTATTCTAAAATAATGACTATTCCCAAAAAAAGAAAGAGGAATTTAAGACTGTTTGTGACATTAATTGATAATAATGCAAAATTTTTGTCCAAAGAAAAAAAAAATCTACATTCAGAAGAACATTTCCTTTAAATAATAACAATTTGAAAGGGTTTTCCTCTGGAACAAATAAATAAGAAGATCCCCAGTCTGTCTCCTTCCTGTCTTAAACATTATAAGCTGATCAAGATAAAACCATGGAAGTGAAACAAAACCTCTCACAGACTTTTCCAAACCTATTTTCTGTCTAGTCTTTAGTAAAACTAAAAGGATTTATTTGCATTTGAATCTGAGGAAGTACTGAACACTTCATTTCATCTTAATTGTATAGACTGAATTCTGCAGCTAAAATGGAAGTCGCAGGTGTTAAGCAAACTGAAATGCACCTGTAATTGATTGCAATAAACCTGCTTATTACATCCATTATTCTAAAAGTTCTGGTAGTATGTCTTGCCAGTTAGAAAGTTAAAAAAAATTCCAAGCACAATTGATATAATCAAACAAAACTAAACTGTCACTAAGACTAAAATATGATGGATTTCCAAACCTTCTTCTAACAGCTATGGTCTGGAGCCACCTTGGGCAATCAGTGTAAAGCAGATGTACACACACACAGAGTATTTGCTTTTGTAGAAGTTGTGCATTAACAGCTTTATCACATACAGCAAACTTCCCCTTTCTGAAGGTAATTCCAAAATGAATAAGAGACTGGTAGATTAGTCTAATCCCTGTGCATAGTCCCAGGCCATCTCTCTTGTTGTTGTAAATTCAGATTTGCAACTCCCCACAGTAATAAGGAAAGTACCACAGGGATAGTGCAGACCCCAATCTGCAAGTCCCATTCAATGTCTTAAATATAGTAACATATTACTGTGATCACCTGCATTTTATATTTGGAATACATTTAACAAGGACATGACCTGGTTTGTAAGGGAAGCATCAAAGCTTCTTCCTCTGATGATAACTCCTTTTGCTTCTGTAACTTCATTGCTAAGGTCATGAAAAGTTGGAAGATATCGTGGATCTGAGCTACCTAAATGGAATGCTGCTAAAAATATATTTATTTAGAATGGCTAATTAAGGTGAATGACTACCAGTCCTCATTAGCACTGAAGTGGTGTTAATTTGATTAGACTTCTGGCCTAGATAGGCTTGCAAGGCATTATGTTCCTAATGCAATTTCTCTAACGAGAAAGCATTTCAGATGAGATGTTACCCATCAATCCCATCAATGTCTTTATTTGTATAAATCTTAAGTAGACATTTGCCTTTTAATGTTGATGTAATTTTTAAGGAGCAGGGAAACAGCAAAGATATGACATCTGTGTTGCCTTGGGATATGGGAAGAAAGTGAGAAAATAAACTTGTAATTCTTGCTCCACTTTCAATATTTAAATATTTTGTGTTGCTTTCACAGTAGAAAGGCGTGTTTGAAATGAGCTCATTGAACTTGGTTTTGCTTTAACATACTGCTATATACTTCTTGCTCTTTAACTCAAAACTCTCTTCAATCAATATTTCAATGCTTAAATATACTTAATGTGGCAACATCAGTTTTGGATGAGAAAAAAATACCTCTGCTGTGAATATGAAGAACGTGCTCCTTAATTAAAGCTCACAATGATCTGTGCTGGAATAATGTTCACGAAAAAAATTACTCAGTTGGACTATGATTATTTTACCACAAGAAGTCTTGCTTAGTGACTCCTGAACTATAAGGTTTAGCCATCATCAGAAATTGAAAAGCTGCCTTTTTTTTTGAGCAACACTGACAGATGGCAAACAAGGATTTTGTGAAAATGACAAATAAATAATTACTAATAAATACCATGAAATTCAGAGATGATCCCATGGGCTTCTGATTAACAAAAATAGAAAGCAGGCTATATTTTCAGGATTTCTGAAGGCAGATTCACAGGGACAGGGACATCGGACCATGTCACAGTGCCAAAGCTAAGGGAAAAGTTTTCTAGTATCCTCCTTTTGCTGCAGACATTTCTGCTTCTCACCTACCCCAAGCAGTGTTATCAAGAGGATCAAGCCTTTCTCTGTTCCCTAGCTTTCGTACCAAACCCATACTTAGACTTCTCAAAATCTGCTGTAAAGACTTAGAGGGGGTAGCAGCCGGCATAACTGGAAAAACAAATTCCATCAAGGGCAAGTTAGACTTGTGATTCCAGACTGATTAGGTGCCTTTTGAAAAAATCTTTGGGATAAAGATTTTACATTTATTAGATTTTTAACATCTTCTATGTATGCTATGCTAATAAAGTGGCTCTGCAGTACCACATAACTATAGTAAATACAACTGCGTGGCAATGAGAATTAGGTAGTTTTGAATACAAGATGATGTAGTACTTCTGAATTAAAAGTTCAGAATCTGGCTTGTGGGGAATAAACTTATTTTATGGTTCATTCAGATTTATTATCTGGCCTTCAATATAGAATGGAAATTCTGCAGATGTAGACCATATGCTTGGCTCTTGGAATGACAGAAGCAGCAATAAAGGGAGCCATTGCTTGCCCTACTATTTTCTCATTTTAAAAAACAAACTTTTGTCTTCCTAAAACATTATTTTTCATCTCATTCAAATTTTTCTGCTATTTAACTTACTAAGTACTTATAGACATTTTTTCCAGGTTTCAGTCAATTTCAAACAAAAGTTATTTTGCTTCCTTGCTGGTAAAAATAGTTGTCCAGTAATTAAGAAACTTACCAAGATGAAGGCAGAATAATTAGAGCGTTTAATACACTGTGGGACCAACATTTTAGTAAAGTCAGTACCCAGTATATATATCTTTGGGAAAGAATGGATTTATATACATTGGAGTACTGTCATTTTCATAATCCAGGTTTGGAATGTTTTGCACAGAATCACAAAATCACTATGTTTGGAAAAGACCATTAAGATCATCAAGTCCAACCATTACCTAACTCTGTGAGAGCCAGTACTACACCATATCATTGAGAACCACATCTAGACAGCTTTTAAATACATCCAGGGATGGCAATTCAACTTCCTTGGTCAGCCTATTCCAATCTTTGATAACCCTTTTATTATAGAAGGTTTATCTAATGTCCAACATAAACCTCCCCTGGTGCAATCTGAGGATGTTTCCTCCTGTCCTATCCATTGTGACTTGTGAGAAGAGACCAACACCCATTTCTCTACAACATCATTTCAGGTAGTTGTAGAGACAGATAAGGTCTCCCCTCAGCCTCCTTTCTTCAGACTAAACAAGATCCATTCTCTCAGCTGCTCCTCACAACACTTGATCTCTAGACCCTTCAGCAGCTTTGTTGCTCTTCTCTGGATCTGCTCCAACACCTCCTTGTCTTTCTTGCACTGAACACAGTACTCAAGGTGTGGCTTTGCCAATGCTGAGTTCAGTGGGACAATCACTTCTCTAGTTCTGCTGGCCACACTATTCCTGATACAGACCAGGATGCTCTTGGCCTTCTTGGCCACCTGGGCACACTGACGGCTCATGTTCAGCTGGCTATCAATCAACATCCCCAGGTCCCTTTTTGATGAACAGATTTCCAGCCACTGGAAAGTGCTACGGCGCCCAAGATGACTTGTTATACGATCTTTCCTGGCACCAAGGTCAGACTGACATGTCTGTAGTTCCCTGGATCCTCCTTCTGGTCCTTCTTGTAGATTTGTTAATCTCCAGTCCTTTGGGACCTCTCAGTTAGCCAGGACTCCTGAAAAAACATGAATGGTGGCTTTGTAAGCACATCAATCAACTTCCGCAGCACTCTTGGATGCAACATATCTGGCCCTAATTTTGTACCAATTTTGTAATAATTTTCATATAAATTTAACCTATTTTTGTACTATTTTTGTAATTTTAAATCAATATAAGTTATTTAACTCTGAAATGCAAACGACTCCATGGCAAACAGCCAGTGAGTCAAGGTAAGGTGAAAGATAATAGCATTGGGAGGAAGAGGAGGGTTCCTGGAGTCATCATGCATGACTATAAATGTGATTCATAATGGCTGTCAATATTATCTTGTTAAAGAAACAGCTTTATTCCCCCAAATAGGCTCAAGAGAATGGATTAATGGTTGCATCCTTGTGTTCAGTAATATTAAATTCACTGAATGCTTCTTTCAGCATTGAAGCTTTATATGTCATTAAAATTTCTAAGTAGATTTATATAAAGACTTCACCAGGATTTATAAGGCTATTTTTTCTGAAATTAGGGTCTATAGTATCATAAAAGATTATATTTATTCCAAAATTAAAAAGTTGACATCACAATAAATAAAGAAGGGTATTATAAACTACTGAATACTTCACATGCACCAATGCCCCCAGCCACTTTACTACCCTCTTAAAGGATGGAAAAACAAGGACGTTCATTTCATTCAATAAAAGCAACTTGAATGTTTAACTCCATTCACCAAGCTTCTATAGGCTCTGAATATTTATGTCCTTTTAAAAAAATTATGTTTTGTGTAATTATTACAGGACAGATCTAATAAAGAGTAAATAATCTCACAAATTAATAGAAAACAGAGATGGCTTGGTTTAAACAACCATGCACTGTCCTGTTCTTAGTGAAATATCATATTCTAAAATATATTTTCAAGTGTTTTCTCACATCTGTTTTCAGTATTACCAGGAGATGGACCATCTTTCCTAGTCTATGGACAAAATAAAGTATCATCTTTCACACAAGCTGATAATTATCAATTCTGTTGAAACAAATTCATCTAAATTAAAAACTTAGCAAATGTTTTTGAGCTAAATTTATAGACATAAATTAGACACATATCAAATGAAACTGGATGTTATCTAAGGAAAACCAAACAATTTTAAAAATGCTTCAACAAGCTCATACAAGTTAAACCAGGTCTGACACTGGGTTTTATTATGGCAATACTTTGGGTATTTCTTATAAAGAATAGGATCGGTCCAACATCTGCTCTAAATTATAGCTGTCCAACACACTGGTTCCAAATGGATAAGCCAGAAAACAGAATTCAGCACTTTATAATGCAAAAAATAGGCACTGAGTAGTCAGTATGTATACCTCTTCTAGTTATATCCTTGCCTAAGTACCTCAGGATGCAGGTAACTTTTCATTTAATGATACTTTTAACCTATTTCTATCATCCATCCTTCTCACCTGAATTTCTTTGTTACCTTTTCTATCATAAGACACAGTGGAATTGAAAATGGAAGTGAAAAAACATGTGCCAATTTAAAAATATCATTGTTAGACTGTTTTGAAATTTGTGAAGGAATCCAGGAATGGATCTTCCCAGGAAAATGTAAAAAAATGCAGTAAGGAGCAATAAACCCCCTCCATTGCTCTGTGCAGCTTTTCGAGACCTTTTTTCCATAAAGTCTGAATAAACAACCTTGTTAGCACTTTATATTATATATTATATGTAGATAGGAGAGAAAGACTGTGTAGTTGAATTTGACATAGTACAAGGGTGGTATGGATAAAGATGTCATTTATTCTTGGGTGCTTTTTTCTACCAGATAATCTTCTGATGCATTTTATAGAGGGAAAAGTACACCTTGGGAAGAAGATGGGCCGTATTAGAAGATTTTATTTCTCCTTTACGAAGGCTCAAACCTCACCTTGACCTCCTCTTCCAGTCTTTTCATGGTGCCTTTGTGTGATGTTTTGCTGAAGACCATTCCTGTCTTTCCAATTAGAGGTTTCCCTCTTCCTGTGAAAGGTCTGATCATCTAGAGCCTGAATGCATTGCTCTATTTCCTGAGTTGGGGGAGAAAGTGAGCCCATGTTGCTGTTGTTACAGACAGGTATAATTTGCTTTTGTGAATTTCAAAAGAAACCTGAATCTCTCCCTGAAGCCAATCAGAACTAGGAGGTGCATTGGGTCTTCATTATGTCCAGTGTTATACAGAAGCTTGAGAGCTTCCAGGAGTGCTGAAGCCGCTGTGTCAGAGAAGCAGGGTTGAAAAACTCTGTTAGGATTCCTTTGCAGTCTTTTAAATATCTTTCCTTCCCTCTCATTAATGGCTGATTTATGCGGCAATTTGCAACGAGGTGCCAAAGTTGTTGAAGATCTAAGTATTCAGTCGACACATAGCATTTCTGTCTCCAGAGTTAGCTGCAGAGCTGGTTCACATCTCTTTACTTCCAGAGGGCAGGCATGCCCTAATTATCTCAGTGATAAAGAGCAAGATGTTCAAATTTGATATACTAGTCCCCGCGGGACAGAGTGGCTGGTTGAAAGCAGGTCTGTTAAACCTGTGGTTATGCTCACTGCTGCTACATGATCCTGGTTTAGATGGGGTTTCTTAGGGGTTATAAGAGTTTAGTCACAGGCTGTTGCTCTTGTCCAGCTGAGATATAACACAGGGGCTGTTGAAATAATATTTAAACAGGGGAAGAGAGAGTAAAGGACAAAGTAATAATTTTTATTTCAGTTTCTCAGCTTAGAACCCTCAGGAAATTTATTTTTCTGACTAGGACACCTTATCATGACATTATAAAAGATAAAGTCATCCCTAGACTAGAGACAGGATGTGGTACACAGATTGCCAAAGTAACTATGCAAGGACTGTATCAAACTGCATATCAGCATGAAATATCTGTGTTCATATCACACTGTGCCACTGGGTTTGGCTGCCATGGGGCTCATGATTCCTCCACCTCCCTCCATATCCACCCAGTCCAATCTCAACATACTCCTCATACAGCTTTGCACCAGCTCAACCTTTACTAATGACTTTGTCTCCAGGTCAGCAGTGGGGTAGGGGCTGCTCAAGCTTCATGGGCAACATACTCAGTCCCCAGAGAACAGCAGGCTCCTCTTGCAGTTACACATCCTACTGCTTCAGTGGATGGGCCTTGTAAAGATATGGATTAAGAGTCAAACTAATAAATGGAGCAAAAAATGTGACCTCAAAGGAAAGAAAGAGGTTAAGGAAATATACAGATTTGGAATTAGAAGTTCACTCTCGGATTTTGCAGTTTATCAGATTCAAGATCTTAAAAGGTACCGAAATATTGGCAAGGTCATTACCAATCAGTAACAGTGTTAGAAAATCATTGATTAGCAGTTGTAGCATGCTCAAATGTGAGGGAGTCTGCAAAGAGAAATAAGGCCAGAGAGGAAAGCAGTTTTGTCCAGAAGGGGCAGGAAGATCTCCCAGGCCTCCCTTCCAGAGCTACATTTCTGTGAATGATGTAGGTTTCTATATGCAAAAGTTTTCAGGGAAGGATCCCCCATGAAAGCAAACAAATAAATGCTTTCAGCACAAAAAGAAGAGCCCAGCAACAACTAATCCAGCTTGTAATTTCCTTTATTATGGCTTGGAAGCCAGTCAGTCCCCTCGTGGGACTGAGGCTCGTGCACAGACAAAAATACAGTTTTCTTGCCAAATGGACACATTTGAAAAAGCTGCTATTTCATCATGATGAGACATTTAATTTGCCATGCCATCTAATAGATAAAATGAAAAAACAGAGGCTCTAAAACACACCATTGACGTTCCAAGCTTCCAAGCTCCTCTCCCTCAGATAACACATTTCCTACATTAACGAGATGGAGGCACTCATGTGTGTTGCAATAAAGACAAAATCAAGTGCTCTTTTGCAGTGTTCTTTCAAACCCTCCAGGAGAATCTGTGGCTGTAGCTTTTATGTCCTGATTCGGAATTATATCAGAGGATGTTATATAAAAAAAGCAGAATCCAATGTGGGCAGACTCATCTGGAGTCTGAAGAAGTTTCTGAGCATTATAATACTACCAGGACATCATTAAGCAGAGGGTAGCATAATTAGATGGAGAGCAAAAAGAGTAGGGGCCTACTAAAATCTTTGAGGGCTTTTTTCACTGAACTTGATGGAATACAGATTTGACTTGAATGGCATGTGCTAAATTTGTCCAGAATTTTACTGATGAGATTGTTCACGATATTTTTCACCCCACCATGAAACTCTTGCTGCTAGTTAGATGAAAACATGTAATTAATCAGGGGTTCTACAGTGGTATACATGCCCTGTATTAAAAATATGAATCAGGCCACAAAGGCTTCTAGACTCCTTTTATGAAATCTCATTGCATCTTCTTTTCCTCATTATCTCTCAGAAATGAAAGCCAGGAGCCAAAAGTCACAGTTCAGAATGCATCCCATGTGTGACTTGGGCAGATACTACTTTTTCTGTGTTATGCAAAGCTTTTACAGCGAAGATGTCAGGTTGGATGTGCAAATTGCAGTAAGCCAACGTGGTCTGTTCTTAAGGTCAAATTGAAGAAATAGAAAAAGCACTTTTATGGAACAATCTGACTTATTTTACTTTAGAACAGCATGGATATTGTTCTGAAAATGTCTCAGTACAGAGGGAGCCCAAGGTGACTGCCTCTGTCATAAAAGCTGGTGTCTACATTTTGTGAGATGAAACATGTGTAACACCCAGAAAACAGTTCCATTTTATGTTCTCTTCTTCACCAGTTTCTACAGGATGGAAAAGTGCGCATTTGGTCCATAGAAATGCAGCTGAGATTCTTCAGAAACATTAATTAAAGCTTTTTGTCATCCATCTGTTTTTTTTTCCAACTGTAAGGCTACTACAAAGCTTCATGTTATGTAGCATCCTGAAGAGGAACTGTACCCCAAAGGGCTAAACATTTAATTAATTAAATAGTGAGAGAAATCATCACTGAGAGACAAGGGAAAGCAGATACTTGTTCTCAGTGGATGTTTGATAAGCAAGTGTGAGTCAATGAGTCAGAGACAGAGGAGAGGTGTTCCAAAAGATTGGAGCATCAGGGGAGAAATTTCTGACAGTAATAGCTGTAGATGTGTATTAAGGTACACAGGGAAGCTGAGAGAAGTAGAGAAGGAAGTGGACAGCAGAGAGAGTCTATAAAGCATTACCTACAGACACCCTCCCTACTGCAACTTAAAATGTGATCTGAGCTGCAATTTGGGAATCAAAAAGCAGCTCAGTTTTTCTCACCACTGTCCTGGCTGAAGTCACCAACTTCAACTCACCCTCAGATGTTCATCCTTGACCTATTCCTAATGATTACCATCTTCCTGTTTAGTTCATGCTCAGCAGCAAGTAAGAGTGCCATTTCTATTAACAGGACCTAAATTATCCCAGCAAATCCAGTTTGGTTTACCTCAATCAGGCTAATGAGTATGGTCACAAGCTGCTGGGCTGTTTGGTAGGAAGGTGAAGTAACTTTGTTGGTTAGGAACAGCTGGGAGTGGTCTGAGGTTAGTCACCTCTCCATGAAGTGCAGATATAGAGGGAAGGGGAACCTCCCTCTGCCTGACAGTGAGCTAGGCAGGCTGGAAAAAAGGGCCATGACTACAAATACTAAGAAGGCATGTGAAAAAAAAAATAAATCAGTATCTACCTAAAAAAAAAAGTAATTATTTATTGAGGCATAGTTACTCCTGTAAAAAGCTATAGTTCTCTCATCTTTGCAGTTATTTTTGCCTCCAGTTGGCTCGTAACACTCACAACCTCCTCTTTCCATTAATGTTCTTCCAGTTAACATTCTCTGATGTGCAAAAAAGCACCTATCAATTATTTATATTACAACACCACTATTTCTTTTAACAATGAGATTAAACTGGTTATTGAGGCTGCCGATCTGGCCTAGTCACTAATGGGACATTTGATTCATTACCTTGTATTTTTCTCTCTGCTAAACCATCAGTTAGAAGGGCTCAGACCGGAACCCTTCAAGCTCCTTATAAGATTCCATGTAACAGGTGAGACAACACTAAAATGTGTGAAGAAAAGTTTCAAAGTTCCCAAAGATGGCAAGTTTAAAAAATATTAAATAAAAGGCCTATTTTTCATTTCATTGTCAAAAATCATGACTTTTGAAAGTATTTTTTAATAGAGACTCATTTTTAATAGACACCTACATGGATAAGCAAGGAGCTCCTGAAGAAATTCAAAAGGATGAGGGAGGCTTATGATATGTGGAAAAATGGTCTGGTAAATTGGGAGGATTAAAAAATACTGCCAGAGTATGTAGAGACTTAACAAAAAAAGCCAAGGTTCTCTTGGAACTTAGTCTCACCAGGGAGGTAAAAGAAAATAAGAAGAGTTTTTTTCAAATACATTAAGAAAAGGAAGAGTAGGGACAAAGTGGGTCCACTGCTAAATGAGGTAGGAGATATGGCAACAGAGGATGCAGAGATGGCAGAGTTTCTGAATGCCTTCTTTGACTCAGTCTTTACTCCTAAGACCAGCCCTCAGGAACCCCAGTCACTGGAAGAGAGCAGAACTGGAGAGAGGAAGACAACTAGTCAGTCAGAACTGGGTTACACATCACTTGGATAAACTGAAAACACACAAATCCATGGGCCCTGCTGGGGTCCATCCACATGTGCTGAGAGAGCTGGCTGATACCATTGCTGAGATGCTCTCCACCATTTTTGAAAAATCATGGAGAATGGGAGAGGTGCCTGAGGACTGGAAGAAAGCCAATGTCACTCCAGTCTTCAAAAAGGGCAATAGGGAAGACACAGGCAGCTACAGACCAGTCAGCCTCATGTCCATCCCTGGAAAGGTGATGGAGCAGCTCATTCTGGAGGCCATCTCTAACCACATGTAAGAAAAGGTTATCAGGAGTAGATAACACGGATTTACCAAAGGGAAACCTTGTTTGACAAATCTGATATCCTTCTATGAAGCCATGACCAAACGGGTAGATGAAGAGAGAGCAGTGGATGTCATGTACCTTGACTTCAGCAAGGTTTCTGGTACTGTCTCCCGTAACATCCTTGTAGAAAAGCTCAAGAAATGTGGCATAGAAAATTGGACTGTGAGGTGGATTGAAAACTGGCTCAACAACAGAATTCAGAGGCCAGTGATCCATGGCACACAGTCAAGTTGGAGGCCTATGGCCAGTGGTGTTCCCCAGGGATAAGTACTGGGTCCAGTTTTGTTCAGTCTTCAATGACCTGGACAAGGTATGGAGTGTGCTCTCAGCAAGTTCACTGATGATACGAAACTGGGAGGGGTGGCTGACACACCAGAAGGCTGTGCTGCTATCCAACAAGATCTGGCCAGGCTAAAGATCTGGGCAAAAGGGAACCTCATGAAGTTCAACAAGGACAGGTGTAGAGTCCTGCATCTGGGGAGGAATAACACTAGGCACCAGTACAGGTTAGGGGTCATCCAGCTGGAAAGCAGCACCACAGAGAAAGACCTCGGAGTGCTAGTGGATAATAAGTTATCCATGGGACAGCTATGTGCCCTTGTGTCCAGGAAGACCAATGGCATCCTGGGCTGCATAAAGAAAACTGTCCAGCAGGTCTAGGGAGGTTATCCCCACCCCCTACTCTGCCCTAGTGAGACCACACTTGGAATACTGTACTCAGTTTTGGGCTCCCCAGTTTAAGAGAGATGAGGATCTACTGGAGAGAGTCCAACAGAGAGCTACAAGGATGATTAAGGGACTTGAGCATCTCCCCTATGAAGAAAGTCTGAGGGAACCGGGGCTCTTTAGTCTTGAGAGGAGAAGACTGAGAAGGGATCTCATTAATGTCTATAAATATCTGAGGGGTGAGTGTCAAATGGAAGGAGACAATCTCTTTTTTTCTGTAGTGCCCGGTAGTAGGACAAGGAATGATGGGTATAACCTTGAGCATAGAAGGTTCCACCTTGACATAAGGAGAAACTTCTTTACTGTGAGAGTGACAGAGCCTGGAACAGGCTGCTCAGGGAGGTTGTGGAATCTCCTTCTCTGGGGACTTTCAAAACCCATCTGGATCTGTTCCTGTGTGGCCTGCTCTGGGTGATCCAGCTCTGGCAGGGGGTTTAGACTTGATGATTTCCAGAGGTCCCTTCCAAACCGTAACATTCTATGATTCTGTGATTTACTGGAGAAAGTGTGCAACTGAGAATGGAATCAAACTTGATGAATCCAGTTATGACTTAGAAATGAAGTATTTGTACCACAAGCAATTAATTCTGCTGAGATTTATTTAAATTGCAAATGCAGGAAGGAGATAATTTCAGTTCTACCCTGTTCATCAGAAACACCACCCTATCCCAAATCTATCAAAATCAGATCCAGTCACAGAATATGCAGAACAATGTCATCAGAGCAAACTTTAATTAGGGGATCATACCCAAAGGGCATGGCACTGTTTCTAATTGAGAGGTTTTTGTCCCTTTCAAATTAACATTTCAAAAGATCACATGGAGTAAAGCCTTGGTCCTTTTCATCAGTTTTAAAGTTCTTTAAATATGGGACATGACAAAAGGAGAGACACGATACGTATGTGAAATTATGAACTGCCAGGCTGTTTGTTTAAAACAGGCAGATTTCTGCTTTATGAGATATATTAAATTCAAAAATACACATCACAGGTTTATCTGTGTGGAAGAAAAAAGGGAAGAAAGGAAGGAAACAAGGAGGGAAGGAAAAGAGTAATACCATTCAAAAAAATGTTACAAGAAAGAGAAAGCTTGGAAGTTCTTCTGCCAGCTGGTGCTCCATTTGCTCAAACTACCATGACAGAGTTCTGAAATCCCCAGCATAGGTAGGGTGAGGTTCCGATGCTGCCAGGAAAATATTGGCAGCAGCTACTTCTGTGCTCAAAAGGATTTTGATGAGACAAATTTATTTAGTTGCAATCAACATTTGAACAGAGCAGCTACTAAGTGATCTTCTCATTTATTTCCCTTGATGGAAAGGGTTAAAAGAATCAGTGCTTTTAGCTGAGTAAAGATTAATGTAAGATATTACGAGTTCCAGGAAGTAATTACCATATGTCCTTGTAGGTGATCACACATTCAGTACTTAAGACTGGCAAAAGTAACACCCCTCACCCATTCCAGCTCCCACACTTTCCGTTTTAGATTAGCCAGGAAGGACAGATGCTGATCATTGCTTAGGTGACCAAAGCTTCAGAAAGCAGATGGTCTTTCTGTTTTCATCCTGCCCCCACACACTGCAGGACACCAAACCTCCTGCAACTGCCAAAAACCTCTCTTGGGACCATCAGAGTACAGCCGAGCAAGAGACTAAACAGGGAAAAACCATAGAGAAGATCAGTGCATGAAGGTGCAGCTCATCCAGATCCATCTCTGGCTCCACTCAAGAAAAATCACAGAGAGGAACTGCTGAATTTAACCTTGGAAGGGAATGTTACATCTGGATTTGTGCTCAGCCACAAAAGGAAGTGTGGTGTTTTTCTTTTTTTTTAATTTTTTCCTGGAATTCCTAGAGAAAAAGAAAGATCAAAAGATCAGTAGGCAAAACCAAAACTGCTGAGAGACAAATAGTATCATGATCTAGCTTCCCCTAAAAAATAGAATCACTATTATTTATTATTTGAATTAATGTCAGGGGTTTTTGTTGTGTGGTTTGTTTGAGTTTGTTGTTCTTTTTTTTCCTTTTTTTTTTCTTTTCTTTTTTTTTTTTTTTAATTTGACTGTTGCTTTATGAAACTGAAGTTTCAAATATTTCCTCATACCAAAAGATTGCTCTTTGTCTCCAAATGAAAGTTTGGTCTTTTACACAGCAGGACAGTAAAGAATGGGACTTTCAGGAAAACAAAAGGGAAATTGTAAATACCATGAAGTTTGTAATAAAATCAGAAAAGCCGATTGCACTGATAGGAGAGTGCTTGCCTGTAGTGAGAGCGTTTCCAAATGCATTCATATCAGGCCAAAACAGACACTGGGCAACATGCAGCACAGTGAAGATTTGTTTGAACTGGTCTCTGAACCGTGAAGTTCACACAGGATGTAGCACTATGCAGACTGGCCAGATCAGATCTGAAGATTAGTTGGACCTCTGCTCTTTTTGCAGAATTCAGCATGGCCTGGATCTGTACATCCTGTGAGCACTCTGTTGCTCACCCTTCTGGTCCTACTTTGTGGCAAAATCCACCTGGCTCAATGCAGGTTTCTATGTCTGAGGCAGACACTGCAGGCCTCTTCGCAAGCAGGGGAGATTTGGGGAAGGCTCTTGGTGGTTTAGCTCCTCCTAAGACAGGTCAGTCAACATGCTAAAAGCATCCACTTCTTCATGTCTGTAAAGAGGATCCAAGGAGACTTGATCAAATATAGGCAGATATGTGTAGTCATATAGCTTCAGATGAGAGAAATATTCCTTTGAGGGAAGAGTGAATCCATGAGGAGCAGAGAACACTCAGCACCCTGTGAAGATCTTAGGAACTGCAAAAACCTCTACTAAGGAAGACTTCAGAGTATGTGTGATCTGCTCAAAGTCTGAGAGACCCAGAAACTTATCAGAGAGCTGCATCAATCTCTGTAACCTTCAAGGTCATTTAGGATAACACTACTCAACTTGCATTAGACCTAGGGAAGGGAATAATCAATGTTTTCAAGAAAATTAATTTTCCTGTGAGCACTGAGTGTTCAGACACTAATGTTATTCTTTCTATTATTTCTGCATTATTGTTTGTTTCTTTGTTTATTTGCTACAGTCACTCCTGACCTTCTTGACAATAATAAAAAAAAAAAAAAGCAGGCAAAAATTTTATGTAGGCCACAAGGAGCTTAATTTAGAAAATACAGGAGAAAATAATTCAGTTTCTTAGCTCACAGGAATTAGGGATCTGATCTACTTAGCTACTCTTCAAGGTTCTTATGCATTTATAAAAAAAGCTAATAAGAATTTGTTACTAATAATTACAAGGCAACTAGTGAAATGAGAACATTTTTCCAAGGTGTGCTTGAATGCCCTCTGAAGTCAGTGGAGCAAAATAAGAGTGCAGGGGCTTGAGTTTGGTTTAATACAGGGAGCATTGAGCACACAGGCAACGCAGTGTCGACTCTTTGTTCATCGTAAAAGATGGAATGTGAATTTATTGCTTGGGCTACAGTTTGTACAACTACAGGATGCTGACTACAGCAGTAAGTTTTCATGTAAACATGAAATACTTGCAGCACTTTAGTTTTGCTACAGAAATGAAGCAAACATTTGTGGTTACATAGAGGCCTGGAAAAAAAATTACCAAAGGGCAACTATTATTGACCTACATGGAAAAAAGTTAGCTTCATGAATATAGACTGGCTAAGCTACTTGGAGATTTGATTGTGGACAAATCCTCCACCCCACCCCCAGCCTTTTGATATTCTGATTCAGACACAACACTGACATTTCCATTAAATTAAAAATCCTGGAAAATACAAGACACTGAATTTTTTCATTTGTATCCGGTTTTGGTTGTTTTTTTTTCAGAACATGCTGTTCTTCTGAATTTCAAATATTTTCAGTTTTTTGAACTAAGTCCAAGCACATCTTCATTAGTCCAGTAATCCCTTCAGCTATTAAATCATTTTTAGGAAAGTAGTCAGGGTGCCATTCTCTTTCTCCTTTTAGTAATGCTGCTTGCTTGGACCATGTCTCTCAAAAATACCACTATTATGTGATAACCAATGAGAAGGCCTTTGGCTGAGAGTGGGAAAACTAGTTTTACTGTGGGTTTGCAGTCTAACAGAAAACTCAGTACATAAGAGGGGAACAAGGGTACGAAGAACTAAAGTACAGCTCCAAAGGAAACAATGACACTTTATGTGGATACACATTAATTCCAAACAAGACAAATATAAAACTTTTTTTAAAACAAACAAACAAAACCAAAACCAAACCAGAAACAAAGAACCAAACAAAAAACCAACAACAATCATTATTCCAGACATTATTTATTAGTGAGAATAAGAAAAGTGAAAATGGTAGGAGATTGTATTTTCTATTCAGTTAAATGATGTGAAATGGAGAAACTTTCAGAATCTTAAAACTTTCTTCAGGTCTAAAAAAAAAAGCAAGGAACTTCCAAGCTAGCTTGAGGAAAAAGTCAGACCACACACAATCTGTCTATTTTATGTACCCAGATCACCTAAGGCAAGAAGAGACAACTTGGCTTTGCTTTTATGAATATGTCCTTATAAATGTCTCAATCTTTTGCTGGGTTTCTGCTTAAACAGGGAATTTGTCTTCTTCAGGTAAAACCAAGATAAAGTTCAATCAGATGAGAGGCTGTAAATCCCTTATCAGATCCAGCTGGGTTCACTGCAGAAGGAAAGTGTCCAACTGTTTTCCTGAGCTCCCTGGTTCATTATGCCCACATGCTATCTACATTCTTCTTTAGGCTGTGTACTTCCCTGGTACTGAGCTTTACAACTGCCTTGTTCTGTGATCATATCATGTCTAGCCAGTGCCATCTTTGTCTGCAATTGGCAGCACTAACCATAGGTGCAAGATGAATAGCAAATTACTGTAATTTAATAAATCATACACTGTTGAGTTATTTGGGATACATATGTTTTAATTGATGAGGTCTCATATGAGCGCATCCTTGCTTATAGAAGATTGCTTCATATTCTTTTTCTTACTTCTAAGGATAACAAAGAAATAATCTGGCAGAGGACCAGGAATCTTATTCTTTACCTTGAAACACAGATGGGTTCTGTATGCTGACAATTCATATATCCTTCAATATGAATTAAGGAATTAAGAATTTATTATGGGTTCTTCCTAGATAACTGAAGAATTCAGGTGACAGTAGACTAGTTGATACATAAAGGGGTTAATAAAAATACAGAAAAATTATCGGAGGAAAAAGAATTTGGGAAGCTAGGGAGAAGTAAAACAAAGTGTGAGAAGGCAGTACTTTGCTGTTGCTGTTCAGGAAATGGCAGGAGTGAAATGATGGACTGAGGAAGGACACATCAGTGGATTTAGTAATCAGGAGCAGAGCTGCTCAGAAATTCTCAGATATTCTGATTTAATTTGGTCACAGTCAAACCATTTGTAGGGACTGTTCAGCTCTGACAATGTTGCTCCAGAAATCTGTCAATGTTTTGATGAAAGCTTGTTTGGCTTTCTGCCAAGCCATTTCACAGACCTGGGTAAACTTACTGATAGATTGACTCAGATCTTGGAAAACACACTGTCCTAAAAACAATAGATTTTTTTGGATCCAAAGATCTAAGGTCATCTCATGGTATCAATCTTTCCAGGAGGTTTTGTTCTGAATAAAAAAAAAAAAAAAACATTTAAAAATATTAAAATCCTTTCTAAAATAAATTTTCTACACAGATCAGTTTTATGGAAAACATTGAAGAAGGTCTAGGACAGGTAACTTTTTGGCTTCTTTCTATGAAATTCAAACATTCTAGTCTAGTTTGGTAACCTCTCTTTGAAGATTACAAGTAGGTCATAATGGTGGTTATTGTTCCCATTTTCAGATGCTGCAGTTCTGGCTTTCACTCTGTTCAGGACTCTGAAGTGCTTCAGACAGGAATTAACACCGTGGTTCAAGCATAAATGATTAGGAAGGTGATGTGTGATCTGAGGATCACGGATGCTTCTGACAAAGTTTTCTGGTTTTCCACATTCCCATGATGCTGGGGAGGCATTTCTTACATTTGCATTCCCATCAATCCCAAAATCAAGACATTATCATCCCTTATGCTGTGTCCATCAGTTTCCCAGGTACTAGGGTATTTCCTATCCTGAGTTTTCTTCTTTATCAACATGTCCCAGTCCTCTTTCCTCTACTCCTGCCCATTTTGGGAAGACTGTTACATTAGCAAATAAAGTGAGAAAAGATTGCTCCACAGCCTTAAGGGCAATGAACACAGAGTGGCTTATATCTATGTAGCTAGACGGGCTTGGCATCCAAAACAGGGCTGCATCCAAAGTGGCCATTGGGAAAAGCTGTTGGGAATGGATTCTACAAACATTGATTACTAAATCAAATAGAGCCAGGACAGAAATCTGATCCCTGGTACGCAGTTGCCATTAAAATTCTCCCTCTTAATGTTGCCATCATTCAGCTAGTATTGCTCCAGTGCTGCCCAGACAGAAACATTTCCAGTAGTAATTTTGGACATATCTTTTCCTGTTTGGAGGCAGGGAGTGTTTAACAGAAAGGCTGTGTCCAAAATATGTCATCTGGTTTTGGGGACAGCAAACAGGCCCTGATGCTGCTTATTATTAGAAGTATAGCCAGTACAAAACCCTCGCTTCCAGCCTTTATCCTCTATCCCTGCCATCTGCTGTATGTCTTTTCTTCAGGGATCCCACATATCATCCACTCTGACCTTTCCCAAAGCCTCAGGACTCAGAGAGACAGCTTCACAGCCCTGCCTGTCCCGGTACTCCACCACCCATAGTTCGTTCTGGTGTACTTTCCATTCCCCTACACGCTAGAGACTATGCTTACAAAGTCTCATGCCCTTATACATTTTGTCTCCCCCTACCATCACAGCATCCTCTTTTTTTTTTTTCCCCTCTCTCTTGGAAATCCATCATTTAGGGTGTCAACACTTTAAACTGTTGGGAAATACTGACGCTGCGACAATTTTTACACTTGGAGGTGTCAATATATGCTGTCAAATGTTTCTGTGACATAGAAACAGTGGCAAGAGCTGGCTGCTGACAGGATTTCAGCACGTCTGTCTAACACCCACATCTTCTACCTCACTCCCTACACCTTGCAAAAATCACCAGGCTTCTGCTTATATTAGATACCCTCAGATATTCTACCTGGTCTCCATCTGCAAGATCAGAAGGATGTGGTTATCTTATAAATTCTTTGCCACATCTTCCAACCCTTTTTCCAAGAAAAGAAAGAAAAGAAAGAAAGAAAAGAAAGAAAGAAAGAAAGAAAGAAAGAAAGAAAGAAAGAAAGAAAGAAAGAAAGAAAGAAAG
>JANIJG010015336.1:20896-42302 GCA_024611175.1 Megaceryle torquata | reverse complement strand
GATGGAACTGGAAATGGATGAACTCAACCAACATGAATGTATGGCTTCTATGACCACTCTGGTCAAACATATGCAGAGGAACCAGATCACACCCAAAGTGGAGGAGGCCAGTATTAACCAAACAGTTGGCATTTTTTTTCATTAATTAGACCAAGAAAAGGGATTTGCAATTGAATCTCTTAATAAATTAATTTTCTTGTCTATACTATTATGAGACCTGTGTGGCTTGAGCTGGGGACTTTTTAGCTTGGCAAGACTATTTGGTCCAAGATGTGAGTTGATTTTTGGTTGCCTCTTTTAAATTTCAGGGCACAGTTCCAGTAGATCTTCCTCCCTGGATGAAATTTCTGCATGGCAAATTAGGAAACCCATCAGTACCACTAAATATTCGCCTCTTCATAGCAAAACTTATTGTTAACACTGAGGATGTGAGTAATGTATTTTTTTTGTCCTTTTTTTTGTTGTTGTCATAACGAATAATATTATGATATCAATTCTGAAACTCCTGTGGGATAAAATATTTCATTGGCTTTGGGGGCATCCAAATCAAGTTGTTTGCTGGGATAAGTGAGTGCATTCATAGCCCAAAATTCCAGACAATGTCAGTGTTTTGAATATAATATAAATACCTTTTCTCCTGAACTCTACTTCTAAAGTAGAGGGTGTCCACAATATTTCAATTCTGTAAGCTATAAGTGATTGATTGATTGATTGATACGGGGCAAGAATTCTGATTTTTCAGAATTAATTCAAGAAGCTTTATACCCACTGAATGCTAGTTTCTAAGTAAAGCTGTCTGCAGTGGGAGGGTAGATGAATGGCACACTCTTTCAAATCCTTTAAGGACAGGTTTTCTGTGTGAGATCTGTATTATGTGAGCCCTACTGAAATCATTAACTTTGAGAGTACTTGGTTAAAGGTTTCTAAGAATGAATGAGGAATGTAGTTATGGATACTTTTTATCTTAAAGTTGTTTTAAAGTAGTTGTTGTTGCTGCTTCAGAGGTTAAGCAAAGGGCTAAGAGGTTGATTATTGAACAGCAGGTTATTGACTAGCTGGATTATTTCTACTTGATCCCTGATTCTCCTATTTTCAATAGGTTTTCCGACCTTATGCAAAGCAGTGGCTTGGACCATTGCTGCAGCTTGTTTCTGGGAATAATGGAGGTGAAGGGATTCATTACATGGTGGTGGAAATAGTAGTTACTATCCTTTCCTGGACAAGTGTAACCACTCCCAAAGTAAGGAAATGTGAAATTCATTTATATTACTGTCATGACTATTTGGTACAGAATGAGTGACTTTGATTACAATAATTTTCTACAGCATTCCACTCTTTTCTTTTAGAAATTAACTTCAAAAATAGCTTATTTACTTGCTTGATTTAATAAAACAGTATTTGTTTTCATGCTAGAGTCACTATGTTTGTTTTTCCTCCTATTCATTGCAGGGGAATATTAAGGATGAGATTTTAGCAAACAGATTACTTGAATTCTTGATGAAGAATGCCTTTCACCAAAAAAGAGCTGTGTTCAGACACAATCTGGAAATCATAAAGACAGTAATAGAGTGTTGGAAGAATTGTCTCTCCATACCATACAGGTAAGCGTTCAAACAATTGCTTTCTTTTACTGATATTTCAAGAATATAAGGGAACATTATTAAAGGACATGAAAAGGTAAATTCATCTGCAATAATAAGCTTTTTGTCCCTAGAGCTGACAGTAGAACTTCAGAACTGAACTCTCCAAAGATTGTAACTTAATTTGCAAAGCAACAAGGAGAGAGACAGGGAAGAACCCAACAGTTAGAACCAAAGCAGGAGTAATCTCTGCAAAGACTTAAATTTTCTTTGAAATTTGGGATATTACCACTGCCTATTGGTGCACTCTCACTAAGACTTCTGTGCTTCTTGTTGCAGAGAATTTGTGTAGGCTTACAATCTCTTTTTAGATTTTTTTTTTGGGGGGGGGGGGGGGGGGGAGATAAGAATATATTGTGACTTTAAAAGCCGATCTGTTTGGTTTTCTTATACATCTTCTACTGTACTGGTAATACAGGTTAACCACAATAGGTACTATTTAGCTAGTTTCATAGTGGTTTTCAAATATAAACAGTCATATTTTATTATATAACATAATAACAGGGGTTTCATGATCTTCAGCCTTTTACAGTCATGGAAGATTAAGATTTATTTTTTTTGGTAACATAACTTTTCAGATTAGTCATGCAGCAAGTGAAAAATGGAGTATCTAAGTATTACACCTCTCCTTCAGGTATTTGAGAGAGCCTGTTGCTGTAGTACATAAGGAGAAAACCAATGAATCAGATGACTGCTGAATCATTGAAATTACAACAAAGGATGGTTAAAAGGGGTAATCAGAACTTGTCCTGAAATAGACTTCTGCAGCAGTGATCCAAAACTTAACTGGGCTAATTCAACAAAAATGGATTTAATGTAATCCTGCTGTTGATTTAATTCCTACTTTTACACCGTTGCCTTTGTCTGCAGTACCTAGTAAATTGCCTTTTATATTCCAGTATCTTCCTGTCATAAGATTATTCAATGTAGTCTAGCTATGATCACAGCTGCCAAAGTTTACTGATGGTAATACTTTAATTTCTTAGAAGAATTCTAACAAATAAGGTTTTGTTGTTATACCACTTTTCTCTTGATTTTGAATTTACTTTTAATCCTATGTATACTTCCCCTAAAATCTTTGACAGAAAGGCAGCAAGAAGCATATTTGCCATGACTGTATGTTAGTGATGAATATGCTGTTATACTGGGATGCACATCCAAAGAGTTGGAACAGAGCTGTGACACTATTGCAGATCTCGTATCATGTAATCTTTCATAAAATGCTAAATTTCATGAGGACTGTTTTTTGGGGGTTTTTTGGTTTTTTTTTCCCTCCTACTATAGAACTATTCTAAAGTGTGATGACTCTAATAGCCACTCGGTTCCTTTGAGAAATGGCCTAAAAGTACTGATAGTCACCATGGACTCATTTGTTCTTGTGTTCAAATTTGGTTTTAGTCTGAATAGAATTTTGTTTTTCCTCATTCATTTTTGTTTTTCCTCTGTACACTTATGTACAAAGATCATAGCTTGTGAGTTTTCCTGTGTTATTTTAAACAAGCCAATCTCTCAGATGTTTTTTGTCAGATGGTATCTCCGTTCCCTTGATCAAACTACTAGCTCCTTTTTGCAGTTTTCAATTTCCTTGTATTAACATAGGTGACTTTTTTTTTTTTTTTTTTTTTTCAATAACCCAGGTGAAGATTTGCACAAAGCCACTAATAACTTCTCTGCTGGAAATAACTCTTCTGATACAACATGAAGCCACATGTCTCATCAGTCTGATAGCCATAGTGTCCACTTGCCATTCTGTGATTACTTGCTATCCCAGGGCTTTGTTATCCTACAGCTTGTTTCAAAAAAAGCCCTGTTTATGACAGAAAATTCTGGGGGTTTGATGGTGCAGGGTTAATTAAACCTCCAGGTTGTTTGTTTTGTTAGGTTGTGGGTTTTTGTTTTGTTTTTGTTTTTTTTTTACCTTTCTGTCTACTCTAAAACCTTACAAAATATTAAAGTAAGACTTAATGGCCAGTACTTGTCAGTTTACCATGTTATGTGGACATAGTGACACTACTGACACAGTAGATTTTCTAACACTATTAAAAAAATGAAAGGGAGATTAGATTACTTTGGGGTTTTTTGTTTGCTTGTTTGTTTGATTTTATTTTTTTAAACTTGATTGCCATACATTACCTAAACTGAGATCAACAGTTCTGGAGTCAGAAGACAGTGCTTCTGATAAGATAACTCAAAAAACGATAAAACTTAGTGACCGCTTCCAACCTCATCTGGGCATCTTTAATAGCTGTTGAAATATAGTGGCTATTTTGAATGAATATGTGATGAAAATTAAGTGGAATGGGGGCAGTATGATTAACAATGTTCAATTTACCTAAGTTATGAGGATAAGAGGATATTCATGTGGCTTATCTTTATATTTTTAACTATAAATACTGAGGTTAGGAGTTTTACCTCACTCCCTTTTCAGTTAGTGGAGATGGAACAGATCTTGCTCTGAATGGCCCTTCAGCATAACCCCACTTAAAATTAATGGTTATATGGGGACATGAGAGTAGTTTCATAATTTAGGCCAAAGCTGAATGCTAATTAATCTAAATACTCACTTTTGTTCAGCCCAGCTGTTTGTACTGCAGTATTGACTTTATTTGTAATGTAAGGCAGGGCAGACTAGGGAATTCTATTCTTTGTATGTGATTCCAGAAACTCAGCTAGACCTGTGAGGCATGTAGAAAAAAAAGTGTGATAAGAGTTCATATGTTTGGTCTGCAGCTTTCAATGTCAAAATTCAAAGACATAGTCCTTTATGAAATAGCAGAATCACTACTACAGCCAAGAAGGAACTTAGGTAAGAAGTAAAAAGATCCTATCACTACATGACCAGTCTTCATAAATTCTGGAAACTTTCTCAGAGTTACAGGTGTTTTAGAAAAGTTTCTATCCTTATCTCTTCCTAGAATGGCAGTAGGAATTACCTCATGAGCAGACAGGAAATAACTTGAAAACGTTTGAAACTAAATTAGATTGGTTCTTCAAATTTAGAAGTTGCGGTTTGCATTGTGTCATCAGTATGAAGATTACATCACTCCAGAAATGAGGGAGAGAGAACAACTGCAAGAGGTTTCAGGAAGCTTGCAGGATGCAGGGGAGAAACAGGGCTTGCTTTGTTTGTGATGATGATGACATGATACTGTGAACTGGGTCCTTTAGCAGAGAAATTTGTTTAACTCTAGAGTCTTCAATATAGACAGTGAAGAATACACGATAGAAGACCCTTTACTAATGCTGTCAACAGGCTTTAGTTACTACTATCTAAGCACTGTGGAAATACACATGAAATTATGAAATTATTATGCAAATAGTGTAGGTAGAGTGATCTGATACAAGGGCACTTTGTGTAGCATACCTGAAAACTGTACTGTAACTGGTGTGCTTCATTGCCTAATGATGAGAGAAGATGCAGAGAAGACCTAAAATTTCACTGACTCCTTGGTTGTGGAGTATAGTAAGAAAGGGAAGATAGTGGTAGAAGTGAAGTAGAAATGGGGCTTTGGATGTGACTATGTGTGCTAAGTGGTGTTTCCAATACTAAATGGGGCTAAGTGTGGCAGGTCACATGCAGCCACTGTCTAATGAGCACAGTGGGCACAGGGTGGAGGAGACAAAACTAGAGGACTTAGCAACGGTACAAAACACCACTGACCCTGCAGCTCACAATGGACAATGTTATTTTAATGACCAATGTTGCAAAAAGAGTTGTTCAAATATTTAAATTGCAAATGTCAAGATTATTTTTTTTAAACTCTACTGATATTGGAAGGGGGAAGGTTTGCTCAAAGAAGTTAGTATGTATGTAATGCTTGTCAATTTTTCCTCTATTTAAAAATACATGGTCTTAGAAGTTCCTATCTAAATTGGTTTTATACATAAGTAAATACATTTAGCAACTTCATGCTTTTCCAAATAAGAATGGTAATACTGCTGAAGCAATACACTAGTCCTCAGATTCCTTTATTTGGAATTAGAAAATAAATTCTTACATCTAGTACAAATGGTGCAAATGTGTACATAAATACTAAGGTAATAATGATAGTTCCTGTGAGGGCTAGGAACACTTCTTCTGTGATTAGATTTCCAAGACCAAACTGAACAGAATAATTTACTTTCATGGTAGTCATCACAGAAAGTAGTGTCATGAGGTGGCCAGATCAGTGGAGTTACATATCTGAACAGAACTGTCAGTTGGATGCATAGCTTTCTAAATGGGGAAATTTGCACAATTTCGTTTGAAATGTGCAATCAAGTTTTTGTTCAAGTATCAATATGTTAGCAATATTCTGTCATAAAATCAATACATGCACAAATATTTTGAAATTGGGAAAAGTCTCAGTTTCAGAACATCAGATTCAAAAAACAACATAAAGTCTAAAGCGATAGATGGTTATTTTCCCATATAATTATCATCTTGATCCTCATATGAACTAAATCAATATTAATTCCATTACCTTAAGCAGTTATACCATTTCCCATGAGCTGAAAAGTTAATCCGATGTTAAATTTGAAATGGCTCTAAGTTTTAAAATTCTTCTATGGTTGTGTTGTCCTTTGAAGTTCTTGTTATTAAATCAGTCACTTTTCAGTGATTCTTTAGCCCTTTCTAGATTCAACTGTTTCAAATGTGTAATTAGTGATGCTAACACAGAAGGTAAGAATATAAGGAAAAATATTTTAAAAGCACTAAGCATTTTGGTAAAATAAATATGTCTATTTCCCAGTGAGTAAACAGGTGGATATTAAATGGAGGACTTGAAAACTTACTGTGTTCAGAACTTTTAGCCTTCCACTACATAGAAAATCTGTTCAATAAATATTTCGGAGTAAGGCACATATGATACACAAATGCTGTGAAGCAAGTATTTTATTTAGTGGATAGTTTGGATTGAAGCCCAGACTGACATGATACACAAATGCTGTGCAGAAAGCTTCTATGGGATTTTCTTTAGTGGATAGTTTGGGCAGAAACCCAAACTGGGTCAGTAAAAAGACAATGCCATCCAAGCCTGGTTTTGTTTTTCCCCCTGTTTTTTTCTGTGATTCATGTTGAGACTATCATCAATATGTAAGGCTTGGAAAGGCTCTTTTAGGCTTCAAGAATTCCTGTGGCTCAGGCAATCACAGATTTTACAAACCAGAACACAGTGCTGTAAACACAGTGACATTAAAACCAGTTGTCACTGTTCTGTTTTCTGTCCCTGGGTCTTTCACTGGACTAAGCAGCCATGGCACATGGTACAGGCATTTGAAAGCACACAGGAGAGCCTCATGAGGGGTTTTGAGGAAGCTCAAGTAGGACCCCAGAGACCCGTGCTGTATCTCCTGTTCTTCCACTAATGTCGTATGACCGCTCTCTGATACAGGTTGCACTGTACATTCCCTAGACCTGCCTGAGCAAGTGTTAAAGAGCCATTTTGAATATATTCACAACCTGGTAGAGATCCTTGCTTCCCCTCATGTCTCACATCTTGTTATTGGCGGCAGGAGCCAGAGGAGGAAACATGCATCAGAGCTGGGCCAGAGAGGTGGAATAGGAGGTGAGGGAGTGATAAAAGAGGAGGCTGTCCTGGTAAGGGGCTGGGTTGGGGCAGAGCCTTTTACTGTGATCTGGAGAGCAGGAGGATGTTGGGAGGCAGCAATGTAGAGGTGGGAATCCTGGAGTAACTATTCAGGCACAAGACCACAACCATTCCCACCCCAGTTACATAGTTTGCTGAGTCTGAGACAGGAACTCTAGCTTCAGCCTTGTGAACTTTTATTGATCTGTATTACTCCCCTGGCAACTCCTAGTGCACCCCAAAGATCCTATTTACTTCACCAAGACTGTTCAAACTTGACTAGTTCCTCACTGATTAATTCTTGGAATCTTTGCTGCCACTGCAAAATTGAATGCTGCCCTTCATCTTTGGGGCTGTGAAAGTAATTTTGGCCTAGGTTTCTTCTGAAGTCTTGAATTTTCCTAGTATGCTCAGGGGTTTTTTTTAAGTTTTTATCACATCACTGCTATGAGTACATCAAGAAGTGAGGTTAGATGTAGCTCATATATCTCCAACCGTTTCTTGGATTTATGTCTTGCTGGAAAGAACCTAGAAGTTTAAATATCCTTGTCAGCTGCAAAGGCATTCTTGTTGCACAGAGTAAATAGATTCATAAGAGATGCTTTTATTTGCAGATGTTAGAACCAGCTCAGTGCTGATCTTATTGTGAAGGTATAGCTCTGGAATTACTTCAGCCTATGGAAATCAGGTCTGCAGCTCCATTGCCTCACATGTTTTGGCATAGGCATTCGTGTCATCCTTCAGGGAAACATTCTGTATGATGAGTTTAGCTGTCAAAAGTAAATTTTCTACCAGCTTAGCTTCCAGGGTTGACTCACCATAGCTCAGACTATGGTAGCACCCACTTATATTTAAAAGTGCTGTGCTGCTGCACTAGATGCACGACTTACGCTAGCGATCCCAAGAGAAATAATTGTAATCCTTCCAGCTGAAGAGCAAAAGGAAAAAGAACACAATATGTTTTGTAATACCTTCAGTCTCTTTCCTGGCTAGACGCATTAAATTATTTGACTCATAGAATCAGAAAAATGATGATCTTTTCCAATTGTTTCACTTTCTTAAATTACTCAACTATCCCATTTGGTTTTAGTCACTATCCAGTGTCACTTTTAGAAACAATATGCAATAAATGGAGGGTTTAACTATTTCTTTTTAGTATAATAACAGAAATAATTAGTGTAACAGAATAATTTTAGGCTAGAAAAAACATGCCTTTCTTAGTTAAATAATAAATTAATTCAATCTGTTTACTTTTTGATGCAAAGAATGGGAAACAACTGTTAGACTAAAAGAAACTGCCTGCAGAAGAGCTGGTTCTCTTAAGTCTACAAAGGCACTCATAGTGCCAGCTAGTGCTTGCACATTGAAGCTAGACAACCTTAAGATCAGTAATAAGATGCAAATTTTCAACAGTCACTGAAAAGCAGAAGATTAGATGCAAATATTATGATACGTTTTATAATGCTTGAGATTATTCACAAAGACAAAATGACTTTGAGGCAGACACTATTGCTCAGGTAATTCTTTAAGCTGCAAGTTTAAAACCTCTAAGACTGGTCTGGGCTGTTTCCTCTGCAGAACAATAATGAGTAAAATGGATGGAATTCTGCCTTACTCCTTAGCCTAGCTTTTAGTGGCACCTCTTAGGTTAATTTCAGATGAAAGAAAAAATTTCTGGCCATGCTTCTTTGCATCCTGTCTATGCATCTAATTAAACCCATGGGCAAAGGTGCTATATGCAAATAATGAGGCTTCACAGTTTATGGACGAATCAGTCAAAATGTTGTAGAAGGGCAGATGTTAAAAACAACTTGGGCCACTGAAAGCTGCACAATAAATATTGAAATCTGGGAAATGTAATTTAGTAGTAGTCCATTTTACTCAGCACGACTAAGCACAAAAGGTTTAGTCCTGAGCTAATAAGGCTCAATAAGTTAGAGAATTAGAGGTAAGGCCTTGCAGCATCCCAGCTGTCTACTGTGGAAAACATGGTGCTGGTCTAGGCTTTATTAATACCTCCTTTTCCTTATAGTTTACTGTCACTCTTCTCTAAATGGCAGTAATGTGTTCAGTCTTGGGCAGCTGGCATCCCACCAACCGAAGAAGACAAGTTATTAGGAATCTTTTTTTTCCCCCGAGGGAAAGAAACCGTTCATGGCTTCCTACCTTCCCTCTGCTCGTTTCTCCGCTACGCTTTGGAAAATGTCCCAGATAGTCTGTACTCTGTGCCTACTTATAGGTGGGTACAGTTTGTTCCTTTTGCGTAACTGCTTTTGTTGAACACTCCTTGACCTCTAATGGGTTTATTTTACCTATACAGATGAACAGGTCATTTTTCGAGGGATTATACAGACCAGCTGCATTTGAAGTTGTTTGCTATATCAGGTTCCTATACTAATATATGTATTGACATAGTAAATGCCATTCTTCTTGGCATGGTCAAGTTTCATATCCTTGGTGAAAGTAATTCTTTGTGTAACTCTGCTTTTGAAAATCACTAGAGTGAATGTATCGTAACATGCCCTGTTCACAACGAACTCTTTCATCAGCTTGTTTTTTGCTGAAATTACTTATTCTGGATTTAACTGTTATTTGTGCTAGCATATCTCTGCTAAGATGAAGTGTGTTTTATTAGAGTAAGCAGTAAGTATCTTCTTGTAGCCACAGTACAATGAAAATGTGAAGAATAAAAAACAGAGCAATAGAATCAACGCCCCCAAAATCTCAATGTAGAAATATGTTATCAGCAAGTTTTCTCCATATCTGTTGAGATTATTAAATGGCAGCACAAAGAATTAAGTGTAGGAGTCTGAAAGGTCATAAAGCTACCTATCTGCAGCACAATATTATATAGAAGGGTTAAATGGTCATAAAAATAAAATGGATGTTCTTTACACTTTCAGATAAGTGATTTTCCTAGACAACTCATGCATTTCTCAAGTCTGTATTACAATGTTTCATAAAGAAAAATATATTTAACTGCTAAAGGATAGTCATATGAAAAATATGTAATATTTTTATGAAACAGAAACTTGGTGCATTTCCAGATTTATTTATTTATTTATTTTCATGGGCATGACTTACTTTCTTCTCTCTGTCAGAAGTACATCTTTGTTTTTTTGGTTTTTTTTTTTGTTGGTTTTTTTGTTGTTGTTTTTTTTTTTGTTTTGGTTTTTTGTTTGTTTGTTTGTTTGTTTGTTTGGGTTTTTTTTGTTTTTCCCTACAAAAAACATCTAAAAGCTGGATACTACTGTCTTGTGCTTTACCAGAAACACACCTTAATTCCAGTTCTTACATCTGTGGCAGTATAACACCAATAATAGGATTAACAGAAATAGCTGATCATCTAATTTGGTTTGTAGCACTTGTGATTATTGACTGTTTGCTCGAGAACAAGTAAATATATCACGGAAACCACTGAGCAGGGGATCTCACAATCCATCTGTATAGAGATCCTTAAAAAATATTCACAGGTCAAAACTATATATAGAATATGGAAAATACATACTCATTAATGTAATGGGAACTAGATATTTGAATCCTTTGGGAAAATGGAAGAACTTTAATTTATATATTTATTTATGTATCCTCTCAAGACTTTTGTGTTGTTTTGCAGAATCTTGTATGGCATGCCATACAATTGTTGAGACACTGTTCTGTTTCTATACATATTAAATTAATTTCCAAAATATACAGCTTACTGTGCAGTTAAGCCCCAAGGGATCTGATCATTTGAAATTAATTTTTTTGTAATGTAAGCTAATGTAAGCCCAGCCCATCAACACAGTTTTGCCAAAATTAATTGCAAAACAGAGAACAATATTTATTTTATTACCTAAATGATTTAAGTGTCTGAGAAATCTGATTTTACCTAAAATGCCACTTGCTAAATTGCATTCTTAAGAAATGGCAGGTGACATCTGATAGTGCACAGGTGCCAGACAGAATGATGCTTCTGCAGAGTTTCTAAGAATGGTTAGCTTCAAATTCTCCCAATGCCTCTTGGTATATCCTGTGTGACTTTGTCCACGGTAATTACAAGCTGCTGTTCATTATGAGACCTTGTGAGAGACGTTTTGAGCTCTGCTCTGAATAGACCTATGAAAAGATACAACTTGCTGTGATTGTGTATATCAAAATATGCAGGTGAAATGCACATTGCTTGGGAAACGAGTAGAGTTAAGATGTTGGGTAGTTTGTAATATCTGTCACAGCAGGAGGAGGGAGCTGCTACCTAAATGGGTTAGCCAAGACTGGTTTAGGCAAACACAAAGCAATTAGGAACCGTGTCTCCTCAGTACCCACCTTTTGTATTTCTGTGATCAAATCAGGACAAGAACAAGTCTCAAGTGATGACAGAGCATTACAGGAGACTAAATTTGTGTGTTAGCACTCCACTTGTAAGCACAAAAAAATATTTTTTTTTTAATGGGGATTTAGAGTGTATTAGAATTTATTTTAGAATTGGAGAGTGAACTGGAACACATCAGCACCTCTCAGATCTTGGTCAGAATTAATACGGTGTTTTTAAAATGTATGGTGTTTATATATGGGTTTCCAGGTATATCCATTACTGATGACAAAAGCTTTTAAACTGCAATACAGCTTTCTTCTCCTCCTCCTCTTTTCACAAGTGATAAAGTTATAAAGTATCCCAGGTTACTCCACTGTAACCATGGAATCAGATAAACACATACTGACTTCAGAATAATCATAAAATGCAGTTGCATTCTTCTAATTAAAAAAAAATATTTCACATCTTGTACTATTAAAAAGAACATAATCTGAAAACTCTCTTAACCTCAGATATGAATCCACAGAGAAGATTTTTGACACTGCTTTGCTGTAATGCACCTTGTTCATGATCAGGAAGTATGGTATTTCCCTCTCATTCTGCCCTGAACTTGCTTTATAGTGACAGAATTTCCATTTCTCATTTCCTCATTGTATCATCACATCACAGAGTGAATGGTGAGAGGCTCACTGCACAAAGACAAAAAAGTCAGGAATTTATTATTAGTACCAAACTCACTCTCTTCATGTCTGTGAGTTTAGCAATGCAGTGGCATAAACCTTATATAATTACATATGCAGCAGCTCAGAATTACTGGGTTACTGGTTCATTAAGGGAAGGACAAGATGACTATTATGCAGGTGACAGACAAATCTATTTACTTTGAGTCTCACAGACTGTAGTGTTACCTTTTCAGAAAACCATGGCACATCCTCATGAATACAGAAAGACACAGTATTGACTTGTGCCAGCCAGAACTGTGAGGAGGAACTGAAGCCCTTCCCTCCCACATATGCATTTTCCTTAAAGATGGGTTGTACATAATTAGAATAGTATATCATTAAAATACACAAATAATAAACCAGGAAAATGTAATTCTGCAATAATAGAAAACACTGCTTTGCTGGGCATAAGAGACTAGAAAGAAGGCTTGTAAACAAAGCTGCTTTTTCTTTTTTTTTTTCTTTTTTTTTTACTTTCTATCAGAAATGTGTTTTTTGAAGAGAATCTCCTGTGTTACCATTTGTTATGCTTTGGTTCATATTGTCTAGCAATCTCAGAGCACACAAACTGGACTCCTTCCAGATGGAACAGAAGTGCAAGATCTGCCTTTGGATGCTCCATGTATTCCAACTACTGTTGGGCTTTCTGGTCAGAGGACTGGGCTAAAACTTGTCTGTAGTAAAACCACTGAATTACACTGTAGATATTTGGTCTGCAGGATGAACTGTACAGGTCCATTCCTACCTCATTTGTTAGTGCAGCAAAGCTTCCTTCCATCCATCACTGGTCATACTGGCACTAGAGATGCTCTCTGCAGCAGGTGAATCCCCCTTTCCTCACAGGAGTCTCTCAGTCTATGCAGTTTCTTATTGTGTTCCTCCCGGCTGCCTCAAGCTGTACCCTAGGAGTTTTTCCAGTCTCAGTATGTTCAGTTGCTTTCAGGACAAAGTGGTCTTCTTTCCCAGACAATCAGGCATCCATTCTTTAGCCACAGGAGTTCTTTAACAGAATGTACAACATGCTTCTTTCAGAGAATACATAGAAACTCCGAAGGTACACTGATGTTCTTCAGGTTCACTGTGTTTTATACTCAAGAACTAGACAGATGAAAAAATGAAATGTCTGTGGACTGTGTGGTTTCTAAGAAACTCAAAAACTTAAAGAAAACAGTTCTACTGCTGGTTACCCATGTGGCTTCCTATCAGGTGAAAGGTGAACTTGCAGCATTCTGATGTGTTACTGCCCTGGAAGCACTGGCACACTTTCAGCAGTGGATGGAGTTCATGAGCATGACTGGTAGATGTTCCTGCATTGGTGAAACTGATTTTGCATGTAACTGTTTCCAGGCGTGGCTGGCATGGAAATAATGGAGCTTTCTTTGAGAAAACATCACAGGATGGAGAGGGATTTGGGGCTTAAACAGTGGTCTTCCAAAACCTGGCATTACTATAAATTAGCTAGGCAACACCCCTGAGCAGAACAACGGGAAGCAATGACTAACACCTCTGCTTATAAAGAAAGGGACTGGAAATCAGGCTGAAAGGTTAGAAGCCACTAGCTTTTCTTATACAAACTTCCATAAAATAACATTGTATCAGAAGTACCTATTGGGCAACCTAGGTATTTCATCACATCCAAGGAAATGAGTGAGCAGCTGAGAAGAAAAGCATGTCTGAAACAGAAGAATGCACTGTTGGACCCTCTAACACAAAGAGCCAAACTATTGCTCTTCAGTCACAGAATTGCACAGAATCACTATGGTTGGAAAAGACCTTTAAGATCAAGTAAAATCACTATCTAAATCTACCAGGGCCACTACTACACCGTATCCTTGAGCATCATACCTAGCCAGCTTTTAAATACATCCAGGGATGGTGAATCAACCACTGGCCTGGGCAGCCTTTTCCAGTCTTTAATAACCACTTTGATACAGAAGCTTTTCCTGATGTCCAACCTAAACATCCCCTGATGTAACTTAAAGCCATTTCCTCTTGTCCTGTCAGTTTTGACTTGTGAGAAGAGACCAACATTCACATCTCTACAACCTCCTTTCAGGTAGTTGTAGAGTGATAAGGTCTCTCCTCAGCCTCCTTCAGACTAAACAATCCCAACTCCCTCAGCTATTCCTCATAAGACTCATTGTCAAGACCCTTCACCAGCTTCATTTCCCTTCTGGACCTGCTCCAACACCTTGATGTCTTTCTTATACTGCAGCACACAAAACTGAACCTAGTTCTCAAGGTACAGCCTCACCAGTGTCAAGTACAGTGGGACAATCACTTCTGTAGTCCTGCTGGCCACATGATTCCTGATGCAGGCCAGGATGTTGTTTGCCTTCCTAGCCACCTGGGAAAACTGCTGGCTCATGTTCAGCTGACTGTAGATCAACACTACCCAGGTCCCAGTCATATGCTTCTTCTGTAAAGTTCATCTCTGATGCTGGTGTAATCATTGATCAAAAGTAGAATTGGTATAGGAGCTTTTAGTTTGGATCACTAATGAGGAAATAAGTCAGGAGGTGTTAAAACTGACCCCACTGGCTCATTTGGGCTCACTTGCATCCTCGTCCTCACTGTCAGTCTCAGATGCTGTAATAACAATCTCATTATCTTGTTTCCCCAAAGAAATGGAATCACTGATGTTCCATACTGTTCTCATTTCTAATTTAAAGTTTAAAATTTCAGGATTAAAATAATTTGAAGCAAATTGTAGAGTAGAGGAAGTGGCATGGCACTATAAAAACCATGCTGACAATGGCAAAGTTCTGACCTGTTGAAACAGTGGGGGCTTATACATAATGCTGTCGCATGAAGGTTAATTTCTTGCTTCTCAAATTTCAACTTGAGGATTATCTCATTTACTAGTGTATGTCGACTAGTGTGTAAAGATTTCACTGCTTTTTCTCTGTAAATGATAGTCACGTGCAACTATATTCAGAACTGATACTGAAAACCACCTGGTCCACAGATGTTTCATTTTTCCCGTTGTCTGGCTGACAATATCTTTGAAGAACATCGGTGAGCAAGTTCTGCTAACAGTGGAACTAGGGTAGAAACATTTATTGGGATTTCTCTTAAATATATAGTATAAAATATGATAAACACTTCCCATTGAATTTATACACAACCAAATACTTTGACAGAAGTTAGCTAGGCATGTTCTTAACCGGTAGTTGTGGGTAGCTGAGAAACAGGCATGAGGTATTTGGTCTGCAGTGTTAAATTTGGAAGTATTAGAAGTACAAACTTTTCTAGTAGTTAGGCTTAGTCCTACTATAATCATGACATTCTAGAAGCTGCTTTGTGAACAAAGTGTTCCCAATAAGAGAGAAATTGAGCAGGTTAAAAGAAACCAAACCAAACATGGGAGAAATCAAAGACTGTGTCATGCCTGCACCTGCTAACTCAGTAGTTGTATTTCAGGTCTACAAGTAATTATTTCTGTGTGTATCTGTAGAATATTTATATAGGGAATCTTACTGTTCTATAGCTACTGTACAAACTGGAAATAAAATAGTATCTGCTCAGAACTTCCTGTCTGAGCAGACAAGCTAGAGAGAGCCTGGGCGAGGAGGATGAATAAAATACACAGGAGAGGAAAGAGAGAGGCAGCTCATGAATGCTCAGGAACAGGGATGAAATTCTTCTAGGGGGCAATCTATCCAAAACAGGGAGACAGTAAAGAAGAAGAAACACCAAACGGAATGGGAGAGGGAGTGATCCTAGAACACAGAAGCTAGAGGGGAGAAGCTGAACAGGAATTCAACTGAAGAGCCCTAATCAGCAAAAGGGTCAGAGTATTCAGAGTATAAACTGTGAGAAGTGATTAAGCATTGAAGGGGATTTCTGGACTCCATATAAGCTATATCCAAGTCCAAACACTGAGGCTGTCATCTTTTTGCATCTCAGTTTTATCACTAAGAGAATAGTATCTCCTTTCTCCTCACTGTCTCATCTATTCAACTCTTTGCAATGGAGGTGTTACCTTCCTAGTATGAAGGCACCATGCTGAGGTGTTGGTGTTCACTAGGATACCTAGGCATTGTGGTAAAGCAAATAATAATGTAGAAATTATATAGAGAGGGATAGTGTAGGGATGTATGTAGATAGTATAGATAAAGATATTTTAAACTATCAATTAGTTATTTCCAATGAAACATTATCATGATGGATACATTTCACACCCCAGGCCTGCATGAAGCAGCACTTGAGGAGAACTGAAAAATATACTTATATAGCAGTATAACAAAAGTATCCTAAATCAATATGATTGGTATTTAGAGTACATTATAAAGTACAGGCTCTGTGGAAGTAGTTACTTTACCTTTTGTGTTGCATCCATTATTACTAATTCATACAGATGAGATCTATAAGCTTATAAGATCTATAAGCACAATAGATCTATAAGCCACATGTTTGTGCTGCTTTGAATAGGGCTTGTTCCCCCAGTTTGAAGGCCATCTTTGGTTATATCATGCATTATATCTCTTTGACTAGAATATGAAGAAGGAAGTGAAATTAAGTTTTATCCTTCTTAGAAACCTGTGACCGACTACTTGCTCTGTTTATTCTCTGAAATACTATTTTAATTTACTATTTTAATTAATTGAAAAGGTAAAGAATCAAGAGTCTCTCATAATGAGGCAGATTAAGCCATGCCACTGAAGACTACTGTTAGGTCTTACTGTGTAGTATATCTGTTTAAAATCCTGTATTGCTTAATGCCTGCGAGGCTTTTCTTCATTGCACATCCCCAGGTTTTGGATTACTTAACTTTTTACTTCTTACAAATCATGCCAAAAAATCTCAGAATAACATGCTGAAGGCCAAACCAGGGCAATACCTTATAAGGCATTTCATATTAGTTCTGATGCGTCACAGAAAACATCTGTGAGTACAAAGAGTGTTTTCTTCTGATCATCATAGTATTTGAGTCAAGTCTGTGAAGCCTAGAGAGAGGAGTTAGTGCTTGAAATACATATGAAATTAAAATGGATTTGAGAAACCATCTTTTGAAAACTGAGTCATTTCTCTGTATAGTGTTTAACTAGTATATCATATATTATTTCATCTGTAGCAAAAAATATAAAAACATAGAAAATTCAAATTTATGTTTAAACCTTAGCAAAATGTATTCAGATATTTTGTTATGTTACCTGTTCAGGAAAATATTTTTTTCTTAATTACAAAAGAAGGAAAAAATAGATGTCTGAATTTTCCTAAAACTGAGGGTTTAATTTAAACAAATTGAAACCAAATAATGTTTAGTTCTGTAATGAAAACTTTTTATTTAGGCAACCAAAACTGCAGTGTGATTGACTTGGATTTCTGCCTTTAATTGTAGGGAAACCATTGGTTAAACTGTCATGAACTTTCACCCTCTCATGTGCATGGGGGTGGAAAGGCAATTTCATGCACAGGAATCAAATAGGTTAATTTTTAAAAAAGATCCAAACAATCTTAAGTCCTTAAGGTGCTTGGAACTGCGAGCTTGAGTCAGCCATTAGTGTTGGGACAGCTACACAATTCAGACCTCAGTGAGTACTTCCTAAAAATATGTGGAGAATTTGAGACTGGAATTTAGGTCTGGGTCCCTCTCAGATTTGTCATTCTTGAGAAAAGAGAGGAAGGCATCATGCATTTCAGGATGAAGCGTGTTTTGGAACTGAAAACCTCTGAAGTTAATGTTAGTCTTTTTCCAATTTTTCTTCAGTGAGCTATATTTTTAGTTTCTTTATGGCTTTCTGGTAAAATCACGATATAAAAGAAGCATGATATCATCGGTGACAAGCTGAGAATAATGAACCTTGCATGGGGTTATGAGATGCTGTTTCTAAGAACCATTCCCAGCAGAAACCAGGGTGCTCTCTGTAGAACTGAGAAATCATCACTAACAGGTTTTTGCAATAAAGAATACATGTGGTTAAGTCCCAGAAGAAGATAGACTACACAAAGTGCTGAAACTTTAGCTAGTAATTATTACCAGCAACTTCCTACCTTCTCCTCCCACACCAACCACTAAAAGCTAAATTTCTTTGTGGGAACTCAGGACAGCAATTCCAAGATTATTTTTTTTTTCCTTACTTTTTATTTTTTAGAAACTACTTTATATACTTACATCTTTGTAAATTTTAACAAATGCAATCTCACATGTTCAAGCTGTTGCTATTCCCTTAAGATTTTCCTATGAAAGGAGATGATAAACGCTGTTGGTTTGAAAAAAAAAAAAAAAAAAAGAGGAAGAGGCATTAGACTATTTATAGCTCTAGTGACTAAGCATATAGACTGCAATACTCATACATGAGAGGAATCTCACGGTGTGAGACCATCTGGAACTTTAGGAAGGAGACCAAGGAGAGCAAAGGCGGTTTACAGTGCACATCTGTAAACCATCAGATCATGCATATCCTTTCCAGAAAGAAGATCTGCTTTTACAATAATCACATGCTACTTCTTTTCAGAAAGGGACATTATGTTACTAGAATGCTATCCACATAGGATGTTTTGTCTAACCGGCACCACAGAGTTTAAGGATGGGACTTACTACTTTAAAGGAAGGTTTAGAACTAAGACAGTTTGCATATGTTCTTAAAATAGAGCACAAACCAATGTTAGAAGATTATTTCTTGAATAATTTCTTTAAAGTCAGTAGATGTTGCAGCTCAATGTGTGTCACTAAAGATGACTTATTAAAGATTAATAGAGTCTAAAAATGGATTATTTTCACTTCATAACATTGGAGGAGGACATGAAATGTGATATTCTCTTTCCTTTCCCTGACATTCTCTCTTTCCCTTCATCTGACTAGGTTTTTATTGATTTAGCTTTTCTCTTTACTTTTAGTTGGATCTGCTAGATCTTAGTTTGAGTAGTCCAGTGGAACAAATGATGTAAGAAATAGATTGATTCTTCCATTTGTGAATGGAGGCCTTATTAAAAGGTTTTAAGCGTGGTCACCAATTTTCTATTGAACAGGTTTTCACTACAAACCCATGATTTGATTAAACAAATAATTGGCAAAGAATGTATATATTTTAAAGGGCTTCTGATACCCTTCAGTACCTTGTTACAGAGACTTGTCTGCTTCCTTTTTAACTCATCCACCTTGCTGCTATGGAGCCCTGGCTTTCTGAGCTTCACATCTAATGAACATCTGCAGCATAATCTGTTTCAGTGTTGAAGATTGCTAAACTGCCACAAAAGGTCTTAATGGTTTGAGTTCCCAAGCACGAACTTCCTCTTTCAGCTGTGGTTCTGAAGGTGTCCTGGTCACCGGGGTTCAAAACTTAACAGTTTGTTGTGCTTTTATAGGAGTGAAAGACCACCGCTAACTCTGCACTCTAGTTTGCTCCATCATAAAAGCAGCACACACTTCCCAGCTTTTCTTCCGAGTACTATGTTCTACTGTTTCTTTTACTTATGTAATAGAAAAGGTAGAAACATCCATCAAGTGGCAGTGCTTAGCTCTCTCAAAATTAGAAGGGAATGAGAATTATTTTTCCATTTAATTTCCTTTTCTCATTTTTGAATTCTAGATAACATAGATGGAATTCAAATTCTACTTAGACAAAAACATATCATACAAATAAAACTTGTGGGCAAAAGATGATGTGCTTTTATTCTGCTTCTTTTAAATAGTTCCTTTTAAACAATCTGTCGTGCCTGTGCTTATGTGTATGTACACATGGATCATATTTGGCCAGTTTTTCCATATCTTGACTCTAAATTAGTTGAAGATAAGAATTCTGTTATTCTGAAGATTTAAGAACTTCAAAGGGGGCAAACATAGGAGTTACTTCCTAACAATAGAACATTCCATATATTTTTGTTCTTTGCTTTTGTTATGAGAAAAACATAGAATCGTAGAATGTGTTGGGTTGCAAGGGACCTCTAAAGGTCATCTAGTCCAACCCCCCTGCAATAAGCTGGGACATCTCCAACTAGGTCAGGCTGCTCAGAGCCTCATCAAGCCTGGCCTTGCATGTCTCCAGGGATGGGACCACCACCATACACATGAAAATCACTATTAGTAATCAAAATGTCACTATTAAGTGAAAATTCACTGTTAAGTGAAGTTTTTCTATGCCTTCATTTGATTAAACATGTTGAATTCCTCAGAGTTATATGTGGTAGCTCAAAAGGGATCAAAGTCAGCCTGAGCTGAAATTATATTTTTCTAGCTTTTTTTTTTCTTTTAATTCTTGCTCTATTTCATTTTTTTTTAGTGTTGCTTTCTTTGTTTTCCTAGTTTTTAATAGTTTGTTTGTTTCTTTTTCCATTGGTTGTCTTAGTGACTTGAAAATTGGCTTATATTTACTAGGACTGCGTTTCCCTGTCTTCAGTGCTTTTCTTTATTTACTCTGGTTAGCTTGTCATGCCAGGTATGACTGCGTTTTTCCAAGCAGCTACAATTAATATGGAGTGTGCCTTCTCTGTTGAGGTTTTTAGAACTACAGTGAGAGAAATTCACAGTTATCTCAATATCATACTAGAATTCCAGGATTATTATAAAAAATACAATGTGTATATTCAACAATCATCTTGGCCAATGCTAGATATAGCCTAGGTGTGAGACTTGAGCACCAGGATGATTATTGCACTAACCAAGCTGGATTGCAAGTAATAGATCTTCAGACTTTTGATCACATCTTATCCTTGTGCTAACTTCACAATTTATTTTCTTTATTTTGAGACAATACTGATTTGCTGCCTAAAACTGTCAAAACAGGAACTGTTGTTCCTTCAGTTGTCAATTTTACTTGGCTTCAGTGAGTAGAGATGGAGGTTTTGAATAGTTTGAAAATCAAAACAATAGCAATACCCAGAGATGCAATGTCAGCTGGGACACTATGCCTTCTGGTAATCAAGCACTCTTAGAATCCTATGATTAGTGAAAGCTCAGTGTCATTTATCCAGGATTTATGCCACTAAGTTTGCTTGCATAAGTATTTTTAAACTTACCAAATTTTGCCAAAATGACAGTACCTTCATTTGATATAGCGAGCTGATTGCTGGCAGGGTATTGTACTGTATCATGTATTGACCTTGTATAATTCATGTTCAATTATCAGGTAATATCAGTCTAACTCTAGTTAAGTCTTTACTTGCCTTTTTTTTTTTTTTTTTTTTTTTTTTTTTTTTTTTTTTTTTTTTTTTTTTTTTTTTTTTTTTTTTTTTTTT